>PVLD010015270.1:0-49233 GCA_004027595.1 Dinomys branickii | reverse complement strand
GACTAAATTTGCATGTCTGTATATGGGTCCATACATCTACAATTCGAAGATATCAATGGATAAAGCAACAACTACTGTTGAGACCATATCACCTTGTCTATAGATTAGTTGTGATTGTACTATTTTCTATGATAATGGGTGTCTGTTTGTCAATATGTTTTTGTACTTTTATGTTTCTAAAATAAAATAAAAAAATAAAAAATAAAAAATAAAAAATAAAATAAAGACACTCGTGAAAGAGGACTTCCAGAACTGCTTCAGGATAGCAAAACTGGTGGGACAAGCATGTTCACAGTGAGGGGGATTGTGGGTGTTTTGAGGGAGACTGATGGCAATATGTTTACAACTATAATAATTTAATAAATATCATAATTTATAATATATATTATAATATATATTGCATATGTACTTTTTCATATATATTCAAGCATTCACCATATTGTAATCACAAGGCATACGAGCACAATCTGATCAGAACACAAATAATAAACGAAGACTTCAGTTTGGAGTAATTCTGATAATTCTAAACACAAAAGACAAGAACTAATCTTTACTATATCTAGATAAACAATGTAAATTTTACAGGCCAGTGTGTGTGATACAGTCAGTTGTGGAAAAGGATGAAGTTACTCATGAATGCTTCAGAGGCTCTCCAGGAGCTGTATTCCTGAACTTGTAAGAGTGATAGCATCAGTTTTGATTTATTTATACAATGTGAAGGAGCCTCTGGTACCGCTTAATTTAGGGTGGGTGCTTCTGGGTACAATCTGAATGCTGACCTCAAGCCTCACCTCCATCTCTTTTCCTAGTACCTGGTTCCACTGCTCGCAGGCTGAGTACCGTCATAGCAAAAGCACAGCCAAACAAGCAACGCTAGAGCGGGCACACGCAGGGGGCTGGACTGAAACCAGCCCTCTCCAGGTGGGCAGTCACTTTATGGCATGCGATGGGAAGATCCTGTTCCGGGAAGCAGAATGGAATGTGTGAGCGCCGGGTGGTGGACAGCAGGTGTGGGCCAGAGTGCTGTCACAGCAAGGTGCCTCAGCAGGGAGATTCAAGCAAGCTCAAGTGCAGAAAGAGCAAAGCAAAGAAAGTTCCATCCTCAGAGCAGAAGAGGGTAATTTCTAAAAACAAAGACTCAGATATACTTGTATCTCAGTGCAGAGCTCACCGCTGACTAACATAGGTACTGCAGGAACCTTATTCAACTGACGCATAAATAAGGGTGTCAATAATAATCCATAAATTGCCCCTGAAGATAAGTAAGGGATGATGTATGTGAAGTCCGGTGCTTGACTTATAGTATGTACTCAATAAATGGCAACTATTAATCATTCTTGTATTAATCAGAGCTTCCATCTCTGTCTGAGGTTAGTACAAAGCTCCAGGCACTGGCAAGCAAAGCAGCAGGAGAGAGCTGCACCGGAAGGAGAGCTCTCGGTGCCCTTGAGGAGGAGTCAGCAGGTGGAAATGAGCGGAGTGGGGATCCAGAGATGGCGGAAACCAGGGCAGAGTATCAGAAGCTCAGTTTTCAGAGCAGGCACACAAGTCAAAGTCAGACTTGAAGCCAGACCAGCAGATCAGTGACTTGATGCCGAATGCCAGGGGCAGAACTAGGGCAGAACTCGTAAAAACTTCTAAGGTCAGGTTTCCTCCTAGAAACCAAGACAGGTCTGGCCTTGTAGAAGGCAGAAAACAGACAAGATAACAGACTGCAGAAATCAAACAGACCTGAGGGAGAGCCCGGGTGGGAACTCTGTTCTCAGTCTCCAGGGTTCATTGTGCAACTGGATTGGATCATCCACGATTGATGGGACGATGACTAGACTGCGGATGCTCAGCATTCCCCTCTCCCCAGGGCCACATATCACAGGATTCCAGATCGTTTTACAATAAGGAAGCAACCATGAAAATGGAGTTGTCCCAGACCTCTGCTCTCCAAAAGACGTTCTGTCTCCCAGACCCGATACGTTCATGCGTGGATGTCAGAAACTCATTTCAAAGTGCGTATTTACTTGGTTCTGTGCCCACAGGAAAGCCTGCAAGTTGCTTGAAGTGAAAAGCATTTAGGTGTTCCACGGACAGAGCATTTTGCTTGGGGGGGGGGGGCTGTGTCTTTAACAGAAGGGGCTGTAAACAGCCCCAGGCAGCAAATGGCCGGTGCTCCAGAATCACAAAACTTCCCTCTGAAAAGTCAGCCTGGTTGTGTCAAGTCCTTAAGACAAACTTCAGCATAATTATCTCTGGCATGATGCTGTTTCATCTCAATACCATATGTAGCTTTGGGCTTAAGCTTAGATGAGCACATGCAACTGGTGTGGGACCCAGAAGAGCTGGAGATCACAGTGACTATTCCCTGACATCTCTTAATTCTTCTACAGCTCCCCAGAACCGATATATAGTGGTTTTCTGGCTGTTTAACAAGAAGCCTGGTACCCCTTCAGCTATCCTGGCAGAGCCTCTGAAAATTTTTAAGATGAGCTGAAGTCAAGGAAAAACCGATCTGAGTAATTAAAGACACATAAACAAAAGATCACTTACCAAAATGACTTGAAGCCCTTTAGCAAAACCATTGTAAATTATGCTTTGGGGAGAACAAAACAATATCATATTATAGCAACTAAATGCTTTATTACATTAAAGTAATCTAAGAGCCATGGACTCTCCCAATTCCACTTCTATCATTTCTTACAATCTTTGTTATATTTTTAGCTTGACAAAGACCCTGAGAAGCCAGTCTTTGAAACAATAATCCTTGGTACAGTATGGTACAGTAGTGACATCTACATCTAGCAACAAGTTAAAACGGAACCCAAGACAAAATTCAGTGAGAGTCCCATCTTTGTTCTTACACACACACACACACACACACACACACACACACACACACACACAAAACAGGATTGCCTCTTCGGTCCCCACTGCACTTAACGTATTGGTGAGCAGGAAGAAAGGACATGGTCATTGTAGAACAGAAGAATAATTCACCATATGACAAGAGAGACTTCTCTGTGAACTAGAAGACAGGCTATCATAAACCATCAGAGAGAGGAAGGACCATAAAAGCCTATTACCCTGCCACTAGGGGGGCCCCACACAGTCCACAGGCCTTGCAAAAATCGATCGTTATATCCACCATGGCCCAGCACTACCACTGGATTTCTATACACCACTGGGAGGACTAAAGCCAAGCTGAAATTTGAAGGGTGAGGCCAAGGTGGAGCTCACCTAAAACAAATATGGAAAAAAGTCTCTTCAGTTCACGAACATACTCCATGGTATCAGACAGGAAAATCGTGAGCCACAGAAACACCAAACTAGGTTCAGGAAGCTTAGAAGGGCAGTAAAACCAGCATTTGTGAGACTACTATAAGCAATAGATTGTTCTGGTGACTTTGCACGGCTACATTATTTGCCAGCTGCATTATTTCCTGGTTATTTAACTGCAAAGGAGAGATGAGACTCCTGTATGAAAACTACTGATCTCCTCTAGTTAGTTATGCCCAAGCCTTCTTGGGAAATCACAACTCAGTGACATTTGGTACAGTCAAGCCAGGTACAAAAACCCCCTGAACATGAGTTCCATGTAGCCTCCACCTTCCTTCTTGTGACATCACTATGGAAAATGAGAGTGCTCTATAATCAAGAGATTGCTAGTACCCTCAAATAAACTTCTTAGATGATATCATAATGATTCCTGACATGCATGTTATTCAGTTGTGTTTCTCCGATAGGTATGTACTGAGTAGAACACAAAAAGACATCTCCACACCATCCCACTCTACTCCCAGAGATAACAGCAGTGTGGGTGTCACAGGCAAACAGCAAAGATGACAGGACCATGCACCATAGGAAGAGGAAGTGCTGGAAGGGCCTAGAGCAGGCTCAAGGCAGTCTTCCCAAAGGGCACCCCAGGAACCTCCAAACACCCTTCTAGAAGGTGTCTTTGTCAGCTTTACAGATGTGGACATTCAGAAGAGGAGTCTTGATCCCATGACACCAGGCAGCATCTGAACGTGTAATTGTTTACCCTTAACACAATAATTCATTGAGATGTAAAACACTAGGAAAAGCCAGCTCGGTTTTCCAAAGCTTCTCACTTAAACTTGGGGACTGGTTTTAGAACTGCATGAAATACGTTGAATAATTTTAAAGATGCTATTTTAGTTTTACCTTTTCACCCCCACAAAATTATGAGCCTGGTTTAAGCGCCCTTTGGAGGAACTGCTGGGGCCCCTACCTTCTTGTCTAAAGGTCTTTTCTATTAATACAAACTGCAGTTGACCCTCAACGTTCACAAAGGCTAACGTCATGAGAAATTTTGAATACTCAGGCTTGCAAATGCCTCTGTAGCTTATAATTTTCCCTATAAAATGTAGTCTTTCATTCACTCCTTCATGTAAGAAGCATTTTACTGAGCGCCTGCTATGTAAGCTAAGGAACAAGATACAACCAAATGATGTAAGCAAGACCTTCAGAGCAGAAAATGAGACAGCTGACTGTCAGGTACCAAGGGGTAAGCCAAGGACATGGCACAGTGTATCAACCTCTATACCGAGGTTCAGACCTATAGAGCTATAAATCAGTGCCACGGATTTCAGGTTCTTAGTACGTAATTGAAACCCCAGTGTTAAATGTATAGAAGTTATGGGTTTCTATGCCTGATACTGGATGCTTGGGTTGTATTGCTGTCTTGCTGGACGGCACTCAGCAATTACTTGACTCCTGTGGGCTTTAGTTTACTCATTGGAAAGACAAGATTTGAGGTGGAGGATCCCTACACTTCCTCCTGATTCAAAATACCAATTCTATGGTATTAAGAGCATCGTTGGGGCTGAGAATTCTAATCCTAGGTATGTCCATTTGTGAGCAGTAGAGTCTACAGTATCTATCTACTATTATCACCTCAGTTCATTTGCATAAGAAAGTATACTTCACTGTGCTCAGGAAATAATCTCTTAAATTTTACCCCCGTTATACAATTAGGAAATCTAGGAAGCAAGTGCTTCTGATCATATAGAATAGAGAAGTAACAGCTGCCTTTACCAGTCAAGAAAATAAACCCTTCACCATTGCCATGGAAGCCAAGGAACTAAGATGTATATTTTTGTAATCACACTGGACTAAGGCTTCAGAGAATGTAAGTCAGTTTTCCAGTCGATAGAAACACAAAAACTATTTTAAAATATCCTGGCCTTCTGATTACAGTGTAATTCTCCCCCCCCCCGCCACCTTCTCTGTCTCTCTCTCTCTCTCTTTCTCTCTGCTTAGAACTGCTTTTAAGCATGTGTGCAAAATCTAACTCTAGGTCATCATTTTCTAAAGTAGCCGCACGATTACCTTTGCAGGTTTGCTACTGACTGCTCTGCAGTGCATTTCTCAAGCTCGCATAATGACGGTGATAAAACTGCTGCTAATGATTAATAGGCAGCGGCTGCCCACAACATGTCTAAAAGCCATATGTGCAGTGCAAGCCTTCCAGCATCCTGCACTCAGAGACAATATGTTTTACAGAGCAGGACAGTCAAGTACGAATGTAGAGATCACATTCAAGGGTTACACTAAAGCATTGGTGGCAAACCGGGCTTTCTGCAAACTGGGACAGCTCACAGGCACGAACTTGGGCTGTAGTCTGTATGTGGCTTGCACCCCCGTGGGTTTGTATGCTTGCATGTTTGAAGCTTAGTCCTCTGGGTACTGGTACTGGGTCGTCAGGGGCACCACCATCAGGGATTAAATAGTTTTCATGGGATCTTGGTCCTTCCCAGAAAGTAGGTTGTTATAGAAGACTGTGCCCAGCCCCCCTCAGGTCAGTGGCTTTCTGTCACTTGGATCCCACCATGATGGTAGCCACCTGGGTGCCATGCAAGGGGCCCTCAACTTCATTTTTGCCTTCAATACTGTGAGCTAAGTGAATCATCTTTCTTAAAAGTTACCCAGCCTCAGTAATGGAAGCAAGAATCATGGCAACAGACTAATGCACTTGGTTGAAAACATTCAAAAACTGGGATATGCAACATTTAAAAATCTAATTTCTTGCCTCATTTGAATCAGATCTGGCTGCAATAAGGGCCATGTTCCTACATACTGAGAACCAACTGGGCCCTTCGATGGGCTTCCCCACTCCCTGCTTAATCCAATTAAGGTATTGTTTTCAACATTTGTGGAGTTTTTAAAAATTGTAGTAAGACCATTCAATATGAGATCGATGCTTTCGACAGCTGTTTAACTGTACCACACGTTCTTGTTGCCTGCAGGTACAGTGTTGTCCTGTGCATTACTAGAGCTCATTCACCCTGCTTGACTGAAATTTTCTGCCCATTGGTTAGTATCCACCACACCCTGGCACCACCACTCTTTGACTCTTTAAATTGGGCCATATTTAGATAACTCGTGTAAGTGTTTTTCCTCCTGCATCTGGCTTATCTCACTTAGGATAATATCCTCAAGGTTCATCTATATCGCCTCACGTTGTAGAATTTCCTTCTTTTCTAAAGGTGAATAGAATTTCCTGTTCTATAAATATATAGATATGAATGATATCTATAGCATATTTTCTGTACGCATTCACCTGCTGGTGGATATTTAGGTTGTTTCCAAGTCTACACGACTGTGAAAAATGCAACAGTGAGATAGGAGAACTAATATCACTTTGACAAACTGATTTCAAAATTTTTGAGTAAACATCTATAGTGGAACAGCTATACTATATAGTAATCCTATGTTTCATTTTTGAGAAACTTCCATGATGTTTTCCATAGCAGCTGCACCATGTTACCTTCCCACTAACGGTGTAAAGCTATTTTTAAATAACCTTTTAAGGGGAAATACGAGCATCATGGCCAAGTGATTTCCTCCACATGGGGTCTGTAGCCTGAGCCTAGCAGAAAGCAGGGTACAGAATGTTGGCTGCACTGAATGTTTACTGAGCTGAATATATATAGGGGGGATGGGAAGCATGTGTTTAGCGTTTTGTGGCCTCCAGAATCAAAGTTGAAAATACCAATTTCAGATTGTAACTGTGGGCAGGGGCTTCTTCACCACACAGGCACTGAGCGGCAGTGTCCCATTGACCCTAATCCCCCCACACAACGTGGGCTACAACACACAAGTTGGAATACACCCATTAGTCTAACAGCCTCCCCCAGCATCCAAAGATCTTTAGTTAACACCAGTTGTTGGTGACAGTAGAGGCCGAAGGGCTGGGAGCTGTATTTATCACCCCATTGCTGAAGCAGCATCAGCTGAATCACAGAAAACTAAGGAGAATGGTCCACGAACTGGGGCTTTGGCTACTGAGGTCACTCACCTGATCCACAAGTTGTGCTGACTTGTTACACTAATGGGCTCCCAGAGCCTAGGGCAGGAAAGCCTGAGTGCACATGCTTGCACACACAGACTTGCTCACATGTGCTAAGACGATCTGCTTGTGAGAGTTAAACAGAGGCACAGAAACAGGCCAGATAGGAGCTCTGCTTCTGGCTTTCCAGCCACAAAGATCTGAGAAAGAAAAGCAATGAATCAAATGTATACAGCTTAAGCCAGAGATCTAAGTGTAGGTAAAAATCTCCATATTTGCAAGTGACATTTCATTAAGACATCACTCCAGACAGCTATTTCATCATAAGTTTAAAAAAAAATTGCACCAGAAGTTCTCAGAAATTTGAGGTGGGAGGGTGGTTGGCAGAATGCTTCTTCCCTAAAGAAATCCTACTCAGGACCACACTATATAAAACAAAAGCTGACCTGTTCTTGCTGAAAGGGGCTGGTCCTTCCTTCCTGGCCCTTGTCCAATAGCCATACCTAGCCACACCTCAAAACCCCACAGCACTAAAAGATCTCCAAAGCTCCTTCCAGCCCTGGTCTCCTCTGCACGACAAGCTGAGCTTTTCATGTGTACCTGCAGGCTACGTAATAAAGACGGTGTGGCCAAACAGCAGCACTACAGTCAGGTGTTAGCAGGCTTCAGATGGCTTTTTATGGAGGTATGTGAGCATTTAGGTTTTTGATCACTGGAGGCCATCTTTCAGCTCAGTTATCCTTGTGTCAAAAGCAATAGATCGCAACGCTTCCCAACACCAAAGTGCGGAGAGAAGGACAAACTCAGGAATGGAAACCACAGAGCACAGGAGATGGCATGAGCAAGCCCACCCAGAATGGAACGCACAAGGAAACAACACGTCACACGCAATACTGCATATCTCATCCCTGTCTCTGTCTGTGCTGCTCACGCCTCTGCCTGTTGTCTGTGAAAACTAAAAGAATGGAAGAGGAGTCTATAGCATGCACTTGATATTCAATAAGCAGCACTTCAACCCGAGTCTCCCACCTTTGGAGTCTGGATACATGTGTGAGGCCTGCTTTGTCACAGGAAAATTTTGCCATCTGATTACTCAGCCATGTGTTGAATCAAAGGTCAGCAGAGCATACCATATTAACATAAATACACTCTAATCATTTTTTCTAAAAATGGAAAAATTACTCTTGGAACATCATCGAACACCCGCTCCTGACAGGCGCTTGGACATGAAAACAATGGACAGCTCAGTGCATTCTTTTGGAGAATACATTTGAATAAAAACTTTTAAATATAAAACTATCTTCAAGTCAAAAATGGGTTCTGCATAAAATATTCATTCCACATTCCGAAATGTATTATAAATGCAAAGTGGAATTTTTTGAGCATTCCAGATCCTTTCTTGTACTCTGATACACTGTTTTTGAGATCCCTTTAATCAGTAGAAAACTGAAATAGGAATGTCGAAAGGTAAAAACGTTGGGTTGTGATTTTTTTTGCTATCATTTGAAATGTGCTCTGTCTGAGCTCTAAAAGTGAAGGTCCATGCAAATGGCACTGTATATCGCAAAGGACTAATAATCAAAACAATTTGATGCAAATGTGGTCATTAAAGTAACAACAGATGAGTCCATCTAGAAATTGCATCGTCTTCTTTGCATTACTGCTTGGCTTATCTGCTCTGTAAGAATTGCTTCATTCGCTTTGGACAATGCTGTACTTTGAAAGAATAACAAATAGAGGATATCATTAATGATTAAAAGAAAATGGGGAAATTTTGTCAATGTTCCCTGACTTTGAAGTACAATTGCAAAGACCTTAAAAAGTAGGAACATTAATTTCATGAAGACTCCCGGGCAGTGATTTCTTACTCTATTTTCCCCTGATTTAATTCAATCCCTTCTTTTACCTCCTCTCTAAATATGTGGTATAACTTTCCAGTTTGCCCTAAGATAGATTCCTGTGCTTGATTTTCAAGATTTGTTGAACATCCCCAGGCACATGGCTGGGGCTCGGAGACCGTTGGCACAATCAACAGATTGAAGGCACCATGCCAGGGCTCCACCCCACTGCCTGCTGGGTCTGCCTTCCAATGTCTGTGGCCAGGAACAGCATTAAAACTTTTCAGTTAGTAGTACCTGCTATTAAAGGAAACTTTCATAGTGAGAAAAATAAAACTATGGAGCATAGTCTCCTGAAGCAACTGTTTTGCCTTCTCAGGTGGACCTGGATGTAAATTTGCACACACGTCCTGCTTACATGGTTACCAGTCTGAAACAAGTCTGGGAAATAGGTGGGTTTGTGACATTTGTCTGAACATAGTACTGTGAATTAATTCCTTCCAGATGGACATTTATCCACAGGAAATGTCCTGATGCCCAATCAATATTCTTTAAATCTTGGAACAGATTATCCCTTGTAGAATCTCTGAGTTGTCAATACAGGGAGGTTTCGATGTGATTGCATGGGAAATGTTGCCAGAACTTTCCTGATCTAGGAAAAATCTGCTTTCTACTCCAATCTTGCTGATACCAACAAAGATTCACAGCAAATCTTATCACTTTATACTTGTTAACTCCAAAAGAAAGACATAACCACTCTAATAATTATTTTTCTTAGGTTTTTGTTTTGTTTTGTTTTGAGCTTTTTTTTCCGAAGTGATTGGTCACAATATTATTCTCAACAATATGTAAAGGTTACCTTATTCAGGACCCACATGACAAATCCTACTTCCACACAAGATAATGTCAGACAAGTTTATGAATCTTTACTACATCTAATGACTGACTTGCAAGAATCCATTTACAGAGAATTCATGAGCCTGAAAAAAAAAGAAGATTAAGGGAAATTTAATAAAGAACAAGTTAAGACTTTACCAAGATGCCTAAAAACAAATTAAACTTTTGTTTTCTATCATAAAACTTGACAGCTGCTATTCTGTAATTTTTAAAGTGTTTACTATAAGCAGCATAAAGAATAAACTTTTCTTCTTTTTCCTCTGAAGCCTCACTGTCATTAGTATCAACCAGCAGGTTCTCTTTCCAATGCGGTTTAAATGCTGCGAGGCTTGAGCTGGAGAAGCTGGAGAAGATGGATTTCTTGGAAATCAAATGATAGTCTAGAAAAGTCTGCCAGTAACAGCATCCCTATGGTCTGATCCATTAAGAAACACCATTAAAGCCTTTCTTCCTAGTCAGACTTCATTAATTTATTCTCACTGGGTTAGATCTCTCTTTTCAGATAAAGTTCTGTCTTGCTCAGATCCCAAAAATAAACTAGGCTTGTTTCATATAAATCTCTTAATGTTTATTTCTGTGCACATCTACTTGCATGTCCATTAGGCTCCTGATCTTTTCTCCTCTTGCTAAATACTTCTACATCATGACTCCCACCTCGACTCCAAAGGAGAAAAACAGTGTCCCTTGCTCTCCCCTAAATCCATGCAGAAGAAGAAAAGCTTCCCAGGAGAAGGAAGACTTCCCATGGGGTTACCAGGAAAAATATTTGCCTTCTAACAAGTCCTCAGAAGACTCCAAACACGAAGCCCAGTGACATGATTATTCTCATCAAAGGGTACCTTGGTTAGCATTCCCAGGCGCAGTGGTCTGGCCCTGTGCATAATAGGACTGCCAGAAAGGAGAGGAACCCTGGGGAAGAGCTGTCAGTGAGTGGTAAGGAATCTTCCTTGAGCCCCAGAATAAACCCAGGGCTGATCAGCTACTTTGGTCTTGGGCCAGCTGACTGCCACAGAACATGCTGGGGCGACTGTTGCCTGCATGCTCTGCAGGGGGTGGGAGACTGTTCTGTTCACTGAGTGCATTTTAGAGACACTGTAGCCAAGAGGTAAAGTGTCAAAATACCTTCCTAAAATAGACAGTGCTCCTGCCAAGGATAAATGCATACAAACTAAGGCTGCAGCCTCGTGGCTCTAGACAGTTGTTGGAAGAATCTGCTTGCCTCTCAAAGAGGAACAGCATCAATCCTGAGGGGTGTGAGTCAGCCTGTGACAAGAACATACAAGTTCATTATAGCTATCAGAGATTACAGCAGCAAACATGCTAGCCTGGTCCTGAGCGCTTCTATTAATGGAGAAAG
The DNA here is from genome assembly GCA_004027595.1 of Dinomys branickii. NCBI lineage: Eukaryota > Metazoa > Chordata > Mammalia > Rodentia > Dinomyidae > Dinomys > Dinomys branickii. The sequence goes on along the minus strand of PVLD010015270.1, from coordinate 37,841 downwards.
TAGTGGCCTTGTATATGATAGTTACTCGAGCACACTGAAGCTTGCCAAAAAGATTTTGAAGAAAAAAAAAGTCAGTGCACAAAGCTGGTTGATTTTTTACATCTGCTGTCCTAAGCTTTAACAAAGCCTCGGTGAAGAAAAGATTATGTTCCTGTTTGCCATTTGGAAACTCAACAAGAAGAATTAATTCCTACAATTTCAAAGACTCAGTGGAAACCTTTTTACCCAAGTATTGCACAACAGTCATCAGAGCCTAAAATAGCATCCTGGACTCTGAGCCCCTCACAAAGATCACCATCATGAGTTAAAAATAAAGCGAGGAACTGAGCATTAAAATGCTGAAACGCAAGCCCATCTCACCGCAAGTCACCAGCCTCTGACAGTGACACAACAGGACAGAGGTGGAAGTCAAGGCCACTTTGATGAAACAACAGTCAGAGTTGGAAAGGTGTATAGCAGTCAGCTGGTAGGGTCTCCCGTCCATAGCCTCCACACCCAGCAGTACTTTGAGGAAACTGAGGTTTGAAGAGCCAAAGGATTTGTCCCAACACATGGCTAGTTGGTGGCAAAACACAAACCCAAATCCAGGTTTGTTGGTCAGCTGACTACTGGCTCCCAGCTCTTTTGACCTCCAAACATTAGAGATGCCACCAAAACATACTAGCTTTTAATGAGATCTGTGTGTCTATGAGTGTGTGCGTGCGTGCGTGTGCATACTTGCCTAGCACTGAACTAGCCCGCAGCCCCTGCTGAGAATTTCTTACAAATAAAACTACTGTGTAAAATATTGCAGACACCCAAATTTTAGCCCTTTTTGACAGTGCTTTGGTTCAATTAACCTGCTGGATAATACAGAGAGTTCATTTTGCCCATTGCGTAGTATGGACCGCAAATCATAATATACTAATAGCCTGGGTAAATGAGAAAATGGGACACTGATATCAAAATAATTTTGCTCACAAACATTCCAAATTAAGGTGAAGCTGAAAGCCATTCTTTGAACTTATAAGATCCCACCATTTTCCAGATTTCATTTGGAAAGATAAGAGGAATTTCAGCAAGGTGACCAATGCCAGGTATTAAAATCACCGTAGTACAGACTTGAAATTTAGGCTTGATGGATAGGGAATGCCAACTACATATTTTTCCCACACCCAATCCGGCTCAACTCCAAATCGCACGAAGAAAGCATAGCCCAGTAATCCCAACCCAAATCAAACTAGAGAACAGAATGAGTGGCGCCGGGTCAAGTCCCACATGTAATCCAATTCAAACCACAGAACTGCCCCAGCAGAAGGGGTCAGAAACTCTCAAAGTAGTGTGTTTGCCAGAAATGAGTCAAGGCTCAAATCTGAACCAAAATTATAAAGCAAATCAACAACGTGGAATTATAAACCTGGTATTCACTGTCATCCGATGCCCCTATTCCTGTGATACAGAAACTTACCCTAAAGGCTGGTGCTATTATTGTGGTGCCACGGTAGATTCAACATGAACCTGAATGTGAGTGTGATCATGAATCACCTGCATGAGGCAAAACCATGGTGTTTGCTTTGATTTACCACCATCTTCCGCTCCGAGCACTCCTTCCCGCCTGCCTTCCTTCTCAGGGAGTTCCTGGGCAGCTCCATCTTGCTTCTTCAGAGCCTTTGCTGAGGCTTTGCCTTGATGCCAAACATAGGCTCTGAACCAGGCACAGCAACATCTTCACCCTCACAACTGAGCTTCACACGTCCAGCTTGCAGAGATCCCTCATCTACGGAAAAACTGTGACACACAAACCCATCCTGGCTTGTGAATGATTGAAGGTGATTGATGCTGGGTTGACAGCATTCTAAAGATAGAAAAAGTCGCGAATTCTCCTGTGACATGCCCAGGTACTTGCCAGTAATTGTCAACTCTCATAAATCAGAACACAGGAGAGAAAGTGCAGCAATTCTGTAGCTCAGGTGTCCCAAAAGTCTTGAAGACAAGGTCACACGAATCAGGAATTAGGCTAGAAGCAAAAGAGGTATGGCAGGCAAGGGGAAGTTGATTATTTCGACCTTCACTGTTTCTAATTGTGTCTAAGGCCCCTGCACAGGTTTTAGCACCTTTCATCAGGGAAGTGGAAGGGTAGAGTCAAAGATTCAGAATCGGACTATGAAGGCTTCCTGGGAGTCTATTGCTGCTCAGTTGTGTGACCTTGGACAAAATTTCGCTAAGTCCCAACTTCCTCATCTGTATTCCACAGGATGATTTTTAGGAGCTCACCAACTAATACATATGATGTGCACACTCAGGGGTGGTAAATTATTATAGTATGCATTTTAATATCAGCACATCGTGGCAGCCTGTGTGGGGTCTGTTTCATCCCACTACCTCTGCGGTCAGTGGCAGCAGCCTTGTGCTACCCAGGAAAGAGATCACAGGGTGACAGAGCGCGGCTGTGTCACTGCACACTCCGCTGTTCCCGACTGTGGGACCCTGAATAAGCCACTGCAGCTCCCTGAGCTCCCTCCCATCCCCATCTGCAAGTGGGAGCAATAGCATCTACCTCCGAGGTTTCCTGCAAAGACTGAATCCGGCAGAGCCTATAAAAACTTTGCACATAGTCTCGCACAGAAGACATACTCAGCAAACAATGGCCGTCATTAGTCTCAGTCACAGCATCCATCACAGGCAGAGAGCTTCAGGTGACTCCTCTCTCTGCCCCCGTTTCATCTGTGAGCCAAAGACCATCCATCAATCCCCAGCTCTAATGCCACCTGACAGGGCAGCACTGCCTAGTCATCGCCCTCTGAAGGATGAATCCTCACCCTTTGAAGGAAATCTCTCCCCACGGCGCTTTGCTTATTTACTTCAGGGCAACTGTCACCATCTGTAATCAATTTGAGGATTTGAGTTTACTTGTTTATCTTCCTCTTCCCCACACTAAAATGTAAATTCTGTGCAGGAGAAGGGGCCACTTGTTTTATCCTAGGACAGAGTCTGGATGGTAGAAGATATTCATAAAATATCTGGGGGACAAAAATGAAGAGGAGAAGATGCTGATGAAGGAATAATTTCTAAATTCCTTGAATTTTATGACTGACCACGTGATCCTCAGGAGCAGGACAGTTTCCCCCATCTACCGCTTTGCATACCTGTTCCAAGCAGAGTACAATGGTGATGTTTAACTGAGCGTGTGTATGGATTGTGGTCTTGGCCTACTCTTATGGCCCCTGGGGTCCACAGCACATGCTGTGAAGGTGTCTGCCAGCTATCAGTGGAACAGTGTCCTGGCCAGTCTTCAGGTGTCTGCGATATACTCACTAGGCAGTGTTTCTCAAAGTGTAGTTTGCACCATCATCTCCTAGGGGCACTATTAAAATTCATCAGACTGAGTCTCAGAAACCCAAGACTGGATTAGCAGGACAGTTGGGGCCTAAACACACACAGTTTTAATGAGCTGTGCTTGATGTTTTTGGTGTAGGGTGTTGAGCACACACTGAGAAGTCCTCCTGAATGTACCTACCTAGAGAGACTGTGTGTACGCCTTAGTCCCATCTCTCGGGCTGAACGAGACAATCTGGTGGAGGAGATGAGACAGGACCCCTAGGAAATGAAGCAAGGCCCATTCATAGGCTCACATGAGTGCAGGAGGCTGCAGAGGTTCAGGACTACTAGAACAGAGATGCCCAGGGCCCTGCAGCCTCAGTTCACATCTGAACTGCATGAGAACAGGAGAAAAGGGCATTCTCCCCTGCGGCCAGGAGCTAGAACTGCAAAGGTTACCCTGCACATCAAGGCACCAGACTGACCTGTGAGTTACCAACACAGATGATGTCCTCATCAGGCAGGCAAAAAACATGCCCTGGAGTGGATTCGGTAGGCTAGCACAGGGCTAAGTATTTTGCAAATCTCAAAAGAAGGCAAAGGTTATCAGGACCCCACCAAGGACCTAGTAATTCTTGCTTCCTACCAAGTATTCTTGTTTGTGTTTTTAGTTGGCTGTGTTCAGCTCTAAACTCCACCACCACAGATGAGATACACTCTTAAAAGGTGCCGTGGGGAGAAGAGGACACGAACAAGTACCGGATGAAGAATAAGCAAGCTTGAATCCCTGTTGCCAAGGAGACTAGTGACCTTGGCCAAGTCCCTAATCTTGATTTTTGTGACTGTGCACTACAGTATAAGCCCAGGGCACATGTTTTACATGTAAAATACATATATAAATTCAATAACAAGAAAAATAACACCCAAAGGAGAAAATGTATCCTTCCATTCATGAAGTTCCTTCTGAAATCAAAAGTCCGAGCTTTTCCCAAGGTATCACCCATCTGACGGTGGCACGGTTCACAAATTTTCTGGAGAAATTAGAGGGTGGCATATTCTTTAGAAACATAAGTGACAGAGAAAAACAACTTCACAAATCTCATTTCTATTTTTTAGCTCATTCTCAAGAGTGGAATGAAAGTGGGAGACAGGGAACCAGGATGGACACGTAAGAATTACATAAAGAGAAGATGGCAGGTTTGAGGGGGAGAAGCGAACCATTTCTTACTTTATTAGAAGAAAAACTGTCAGCTCAATTAGTATTTATTGCATTCTGCAAGAGGTAAGGTGCTTCTCTAAGCAATCCAAGTACTGAAGAAGAGGTTTTTCTTTTATATATTGAATAAACGCAAGCTAATTAGCAACTGTGTTCACTTCCTCCCAAAACTGTATCATACTGCGGCACAAAACATGTAAAAGTATGTCATGTTCCATAGTTGGAAAGTCCTTTATCAGCTCCAAGAGCTATGCTGCCACCTTACCTCAACAGTTTCACATACCAGAAAAATCTTTTGAAAAATCATATTCAAGCATTTTTCTGTCTAGTCATTTCGCTTTGTTTTGCACACATTCTGACAACTGGAGCCATAACCAGGCTGAAGGGGTATCTCGCACTCTGTAGCTTTCCAGTAGACATTTAATCCACATAACAGAAAGGAAATAGACAATGTTGAAAGTTTGCCTGGTCAATATGAAATGTTGGAAAAATTCCACTGTCTGTTCTGCAGGATTCTAAAGAGGTGAGCTCATGTATTTAGGAAAGGATTTAACTCTCACTTCTGTCCCCTAAGGGATTCTTCCATTCACAGAGTTCCTCCTAAAACTAGCACAGTGAGTCTGGGCGACAGATTTAAGAATGCAGGAGGGTGACAGTGGGTGGTATTGAATGATCAGCTTCCTAGGTGTTCTCTGGATTGTATACCCACTGGTTAGGTCTGGCTTGAGGGAACATTAGGTTAAAATAGGTCAGTGTAGACAACTTCTCATAGCTTCCCTGTAATCCAAAAATAATATCAGTTTTCCTGCTAGATGCTCAAAGGTGGAGGGAAAACAAATGGATTTTTTGCTCTGTGTGTGACCCCAATCAACCAGGAAGTGGCTGGAGACATGGAAGTGACTACAGCTTGGACAAGACTGATAGCGCTATCTTCAAGTGGAAGAAAAACAAAGAAAGGAGGATTAGATACTCATATGTGCTTCTAGATTCCAGGCAGGATGTTTGAAACTCGGGGAAAAGAATGCATGAAAGACAGAAACTATAAAAAGAAACACGTCTCCAGAAATGCTAAAAATTACCATCTCTACTAAAAGAAAAATAGCTGAGCGATGTTGGTGAGGAAAAGGAAGAACTGGATTAGAGCTTTGATTGCACAGACTGCTTGCTGATGAGCTCTCCTTTTAGAAGAACCTGAACATGAACACGCCAGCTGGCTCCACTGCCTGGTTCCTGTTGGCCTGGCAAGATTAGGTCCTCCCGCCATATTTGGCAACCCCCAGCACGGGTGAAGGCTGTGATTTACTATGCTGTGCATCAGGGAGAGACACTAAAACCTTTGCACACATCGTATAATCCTCACCATGACTCTACACAGTGCCATTGTCCCCAGTGTAAAAGTAAGACAAATCATAGAACTAGTGATCAGCAGGGCTAGGATCCCTAATGATGGGTTTATAATGTACTTTTCAGCAACCTAGAGGATGGGGCAAAGGGAATCTGGGAAGATAACATCAACAGAGGGCAGCACCCATGATGAGAATTAAGTCTGATTGTGTTTATTCTATATGCTGCCTTTATACATGCCTAACATGTATATAAAACTCACTGAATTCTAACAATAGCTCTCGGCAGTAGGAACTCTTGTATTGTATTTACACAGCAGGAAATAGGTTCAGTAGCCTACCCAAAGAGTTGCACACGCAGAATTTTAAGTTCATGCTCTGTGTTGTTTTCTGATTTTCTCTTTTCTTTTTTTTTTTTCCGATTACTTAGCATAGAACTCAGGACCTTCAAACTGAGCTGCATCTCTAGTCTTTTTATTTTTTTAAGACAAGGTCTCATTAAATTGCTAAATTTTGAGCTCAAATTTGCATTCCTCCTGCCTCAGCCTCCCAGAGTGTTGGGATTACAGGCACGTGCCATGCCCAGCCCAAGCCCATGCTCTTCCACCTGGAAGAAAAGGGTGGTACCAGTCAATTCCTCTTTATGTTCAATTAATCATTAGCAAAGATTGGCTAATGACTTGCTGGGAACACTATACTCTTTACAAGCACTGCAGTGAGCAAAACAAAAGATAAACGCGAAATACACTTTATGTTAGGCACTAAGGTGAAGGTAGAATAGAAGGAAGAAAGTGCTTAGGGAAATGCAATTTTTGAAAGGGTGTCTGTGAAATTTTTCACTGGCTTTAGAATGAAGACTTGGAGAAGGTGAGAGTATAAGCCATGTGGCTATCTGGACAAAAAGCATTTTGGACACAAGAATGGCAAATGCAAAGGTCTGAGGCAGTAGCCTCACTGCTAAATTGAAGGAAACAGTGTGCATGAAACAGAGGATAGGAAGAGTGCTAGAGGAAGAAGCCAGAGAATAATTCAGGCTAGAAATAACTTGGAGCCAGATCAGAGAGGCTTTGCAGGGCATGCCGAGGACACTGGATTTTATCTGAGTGATCTATGAGGCCATTGCAGGGCAGTACAGAGGAGAAGGGCGTGACATGCCTCTCTCTTTAGAAGGACTGCTTTGGCTGCTGTGCAGAAGACAGACTGAAACGGAGCAAGATCAAAGCAGGGAGGCCGGTTAGTGGCTTTAACAGGTAACCAGTGGCCAGGTAACCGCCTTCTCCTAAGGTGGTAGCTGTGAAGGAAGTGAGGAGGGACCAAGTTCTGGATATATTTTAAAGGCAGAACCAACAGGATTTGTTAATGGTATAAGGTTGGGGGAGTTAAATCAATGATCCAATGTCTGAGGAGTAATCAGTGTAAAGAATGGAACTACCATCATGGAGTCAGGGAATGCTGTAAGGAAGACAGTGGGGAGGGGTGTGTGTACCAGGTGCTCCATCTGAGGTTGTTTGATTTTCATGCTTCCTATATAACCAGGTGGAGATGGAATAGTAAGTACAAATCTGAAGGTCTAGGAAATTATCTGTCCAGAAGATAAAAATTTGGGCATCACCAGCATGAAAATAATGAAGACATGAGATTGGATCTGATACTATAGTAAAGACTAGAAAAGAAAAGAAGCCTAAGGACTGACACTAAGTCCTTCCAGGAGCCCAAGGTTAGAAAGGAAAAGAAACCAGCAGCGAAGGCATCACATCTGCAAGGTAAGTGGAAATCACAGGAGTGTGGCACCCAGAAGATAAGTGGAAAAAAATCTTCCAGGGAAGAGAAACCAGTCTACTACCCCCAAATGCCTCCAACACGCCAACCAGAGCAAGAGTGACCATCCCACCAGACTGAGCGATATGGGTGTCTTGGTGGCCCTAACAAGAACAGAACTGGCAGGTTGGTCACAGTCATGGAGACCTCAAGTACAGATAATACACTCAAGAATTTTTTATGTGGATGACATTAGAAAATCAGAACCAGGGAATGAAAAGAGGGACTACAGAGGGCTGTTCTTAAGATGCGGGAAATGGTCACCTTCTGTTGGGGATGATCCAAGGGAAAGGCACTGTTTGGTGATGAGGAGAGTGAGAATTCCTGCAGCGATGTCGTTAGAAAACACAATGAGACACAGGGGCGGGAGCATGAACCAAAGGAAGGCAGGGCACGTGGGCGCAGAGGCATGAGAGGTGCCTGGGGAGGAACTGCAAAAGTTCTATCATGATGCCTCTAGCTTCCTTGGTGAATCAGAAAGTACGGTCATCAGCTGAAACAGAGCAACAGAGCATTAAAGGTCTGAAGAGAAAGGAGAGGAAATGAAGTCACTGCCTAGGAAGATAGAAAATGATATGCAATAAGAAAATACAGTAGAGTGGATGGGCAGAACCGTGGCCACTGACAGTGAGTGGTCATTAATCTGAAGTAAGAATAAACAGCATAGGTAAGTGTTTTTCCTTAGCCATACTCAAGTGCAGGGCAACAGCCATGATGGGATTCAGCCAGGGTTGGAACGTAGCCAAGAGAGTACAACAGATCAAAGAAGAGCCCAGGGAGCGAGGGTGTGTGTGAACACATGATAATGATGATCAATCCAGCAGTTTAATCTGGTAAAGATGGACATGAGCTCATGAGGAGGGCTGGGAAGAGTTGAAATGTAACAGAATGAGTGGATGGAGGTAGGGCCTTTGCGTGCATTTGTGGAGTTTGCTCCCTATCCTAAAGCACCCAGCTGAAGGGGCACATGAGCCCTGAAACCCAGTCTGTGAGCCGGCGGGGGGCCCGGGCATGGGGTTGCCTCCATCAGAGAGAACACCTGCTCTAATTCACTCACCCACGGAGGTGAAGACACCAGAGAGTAGAGACCCTAGACTGAAGATCCCACTGGGACCGAAGGATTGTGGGAGACAGGCTGTGCCGAAAGCGGGCTATACAGGTGAAAATGGTAGCCAGAGAGCTGAACGCTTGTCACTGAGATTCTGGCAAGACTCAAGTTAAGGACAAGCGAGAAGTCTATTTGGGGTTGACTGACTGAGAGATAAGAGGAAGAAGAGAATCAGGGGAGGGGGGAGAAAGTCAGGAGCCCTCTGTATGTTTATGTTAACCACTAGGAACTACGAAAGAGCTAGTGATGAAGGAACGGCCGTGAGTCATGAGCTAAAAAGTCTTCAGGAAACCAGGCAGAATGACCCGAGGGGTGCTACTTGGCTGCAGCGCCAAGGGGGATGCGTGGGTACTTAAGCTGACGCCCTGGCAGGCCATGGCTGAGTGGGTTTAGAGAGAAAGAGAGTGAGAAGTCTAGAGAAGATGAGAGGCAAGATAATGGGTCTACCTCACCTCCAGGCCCAGGAATAGGAAAAGAAAGAAAAAGAAAACAGAAACCTCTCGAGGGAGCCGAAAGGGAAGCACGAGGCTGGGAAGGAACAAGGCCGTGGACAACGGTCAGCGAAGCATTAAGCAGTTTGGAGAGTGTGCGGACAGCTGACCTTAAATTCTAAGGAGCCAGTGGAGTCCTTTAAGGAAGAGAAGCACAGGTCAGGGGGAAATCAGAGCCCGGCCTCAATGGCCCAGGGCTGGGCTTCATGGATGAGTGGTGTGGTAAGAGTCATCCCAGCGGCCCCAAGGCAGCTGAGGAGGTAGGGAAGACAGTGTTCAGATGAGGGCGGTCCTCATGGGATGCTGAAGCCCTGGACAGCACTCTCCCGACTTCCACTGACAAGACCTCCAGGACAGTGGAGGGTGGTCTGATTCTTAATCACCTAATACAGAGCCAACAGATCCGCTAGAGCTTTCCGTGATGACAGAAATATTCTGCGTCTATGCTGTCCAATGCATAGCCCCTGCCACCACATGTACAGCACAGATCTAACCCCGATCATATGCCCAACCTGTCTGACCCTTCTCTTCATTACTTATTTGTTCACCAAGAAGATCATTCTCAAAGTAGAATATATACAAAACAGTTGAAAAGCCCAAGGGAACCAGCACCTACTCCCTTTGAATAAACTGAAGTCTACAGCTCCAGAGAAATTATCAGAGGTCATAATCAGAAACGGGCACATACCATCTCAAAGCTTAAGCTTAATAAAGCTCTAGAACAGATTATTGCAGAACTGATTCCAGATGCAAGAATACACTGAAGAAGCCAGTGTTGGCTGACTAATGACATGACCAGGGATCCTTCCTAGGGACCATTTTCCAGTCACTCCAGTCAATGTCCTCCTGATGCAGAGAACACACTTCCTCCCTGCCCCTGAGCCCTTATCCCAGAAACAGCATGGCGTCCACAGGATCCACAGAGGGGAAGAGAAACCTCCACCTAGAGAACTCCTGTATCAGCCAAACATCACAGACCTTCGGCCCCTCCTGACCCAGCAAACAACAAACAGAAGCAAGTAAAAACTGGGTTTGGAATAATTCAGTCAGCAATACCAGATGGAATAATTTCCACTCCCATCACTGCACACATAGGACACCGGGGAGAGAAAATGAGAAAATAGAACCAGTTTTTTCTCAAATGCTTCATTGGAAGAGATGAAAACATCATTTTTCCTCCTTTTCTTGGGGGGTTTGTTCCTATCCCAGTGGTGGCCACTTTCAGCCCTGCGCCATGCTCCTGGATCCCAGGGCTAAGCACTGCTTGTCAGCAGACAGTGAGGCAAGAGGCATAAAGAACAGAGGACAGAATTTTGAAACCTCCTACCAATGAGCCACAGAAAAGGCAAGAGGTTTTCTTCCCCTTTAGGAAACACATATTTTTTCTGTCTCTAGGGACCAGCACTGTCTCAGAATGGTGCCTGGGTGGAATCACCTCCCACATATCCACCACTGACCCCTGGGGTGGACAAGGCTTAATGAGTCCGTAAGGACTGACCTCTAAGCCCGATTAAGTCCCAGGGAGCAGAGGCCAAGAAACATCTGTCTGCTCTGCTCCATGGTGGTATCACACACCGGACATGATTTCCTGGCTCCAAGAGTTAGCTACGCAGCTAGTAAACTGAATGCCAGGGACAGGGAAGTCTGTGGAGGCTGACAAGAAGCACTATCTATTACTCAGCTGCATTACACTATGGACTGAACAAAGCCAGCACTCCCCTGCTCTGCTGCTATGGAAAAGGCACCAGCTAGTTTCAGTGGTGAAATTTTCTCTTAGCATAACTAAAATCCTAGCTATCTTGTACTGAGTGCTTATTATGGATCAGACTTCACAGGAAGCATTCAGATGCACTTTCGCCTATAACCCTCAAACTACTTATATTGTTGACACCATTAAATGGTAAACAGACTGAGACTTGACCCAGGTTTTGGTATGAGCTTATCCAAGTTGGTCAGTGATGGAACTTGGGCAGTCTGGCCACTGAATCTCTTGCAACCCCAGCATCAGGCTGACTTCTGTCATCAAATCCCATAAAAATAATCCTGCATAGTCCACCACGGCTGCACACCATGTCCTTAATTGTTGTACAAAGGTTGGGCATGGTGCCACACAGCTGTGAAAAGGGCTGGGGCTATAATAACAAAAAAATACCCACTATTGTCTGAATTCCAGGTTTGATCCTCAGCTCTCCTGGAGTCCTTCTCGCCTGCACTCAAATTCATGATGTTATTTGTATTTGTCGCTAGGCTAATCTACTGCTCTACAGGAAGTCACAATTATTCTCAGTTGCTACTTTAAATAAGTGTCTAGGTTCAAGATCATTGCCAGTTTGTTCACAAGAGGTTTTCAAAACCAGGAAAAACACCAGAAAACCAAAGATAGAAAAATATTGTGCCCGTGACCATGAAATTTCATGGAGAAATGGAATAACATATTAAATAAGACACCAGTAATTTCCCTTATTTATTCCTCACTTTAACTCTTCTAGGTGGATACTTCCCCACCTTACAGATGATGAAACCAATATTCACAGTGCGGACATGACATAACTTTCCTGTATCACCCTGATAAAAAAAAAAAATGAAGAGCTTCAGACTTCATGCCTCGGATTAAATGTTTCTGTTTCCTCAAAACTCCTATTTTGAAACCTAAATAAATAATGAGGTTATATTTGGAGGTGGGACCTTCAGAAAGTAAGCAGATAATTGGAGGGAAGCTCTCAAAATGGATTTAGTGCCATAGAAAAAGAAACATAGGGTAAGGCATGCAACAGATTCTTCACCCTCTCTCCTGTCCTGCCCTCCCCCTCCCCTCACCCTTCTCCTCTTGCTTCCCTCTCCTGTCCTTGCCCTCTCTTCCACTTCTCCTCTTTCCTCTCTTTTCTGTTCCTTCCCATGAGGAACCTGGATGGCTGTCTGCAAACCAGGAAGATAGCTCTCACCAAACAGTACACTCAGCTTCCAGAACTGTAAGAAATAATGCTCACTGTTTAAAGCACTGAGTCCATGGTGTACGGCTCTAAATTTATCACTTTTTTTTTTTTTTTTTTTTTTTGGCAGTACTGGGGATCGAACTCAGGACCCTGCGCTTGCTAGGCAGACGCTTATTCCACTGAGCTATATCCCCAGCCCCCTTGGTGTACGGCTCTAGCAACTCAAACTGACCAACCATTAGGCAGTGATTTTAGACTCTGACTCATAGGCTGAATAGAAAGCACAAGTGTTGATCAGGAAATGGGTCTAAATCCCACAGCAAAATTTGCAGGGGAGCACTGAAGCAAGTTGTTTCTCAGTCTCAAACTGTTCGGCAGCGCAGACACCATAAATATCTCTAATTGGCAAGTTCAGAATTATACCAGAAGATAGGTGAGCTGGAGCTAAATTGCTGCATGTAGATTTATAAGGCCAATAATGTAATTAGGGTGTGGAAGAAAACCAAACGAGTAATGATTCATTCAAAGTTTTCCTTTAAGAGCTAAAATAGTTTTTTAAGACACCATTTGTGCATATAGAGCATCAAAGAGAATCTCACTCTACACGCGGAGCATTAGGGTCAAACCCCTGGGTCGTGTCTGAGGGAGATATTCTGACTGAGATTGTTCACAAGCAAAGCAGCCAAATGGCAAAAAGTGTAGAAATGACACCATATAAATTGCATAATCTGAAGATGGAATAAATGAGTCAAAAAGGGAAAGATTCTGGAAGATAATGTATGTCCCTGTATATACACAGAGATTTGACTTGATTTTTGGGAGACCAGAATAAGGACCACCTGCTGGAAGTTGATTGGGTGAATTGCTGTGCGTGCTAGAGCACACACCAGCGAAGTCCCTGTGACTGGCCCAGCCCAGTGAGTGACGGAATGACAAGTCAATGAAGTGATAGCACAGAAGCTAAACGACCCTCTCTCCAGGTACAGTACACAAAGAATCCGAGATTTGATGAAAGGCAGGTTTTCTTGAGTCCAGTTGCTAAGGATCGTTCTCAGGGGCTGGTACTCCTTTTGCTGACTCTAAGGAACCTGCCTCGTGCCATCATTCTTCTCTGAGGCATCTTTCCCTGCACGGGACGTGTTAGGTCCTCAGGGAGCATGTCTTCTAACTCCGTCTCCCTCCCAGAATACCTAACATGCTGCCTTAACCCATTGCTGAAGGACAGGCTGGAAGGACAGGCTGAGCAAAGGTCGTGTAGTCCAAGATCATGAAGCCACAAAGGAGACCAAAGCTAGAAAGTCCCCACAGAGGCAGGACACACACACACACACACACACACACACACACACACACACACACAAGCCAGGTGGCAACAATGTCCCCAGGGACCGTCACGAGCCCTTCCCTGGGTGCAGATTTATACAGAGAAGCTATAAAGCAAGAAAGCAGGGTTTCCATGCCCCAGGCAGCACCCTAAGTACACAACATATGTGAATTCTTCACTCTCCCATCAATCCTGGGGGCTAACGCACCTCCCAGACTAGGAGACTGAAGTTAAGGACGGGGTGTAATTTACCCACGATCACATAGCAAGTCATTCCTATGGGGGCAGGATTAGAACCCAAGCAACCCAACAATGGGCTGCTCACCAAATTCCGCGTCTACAGGGATGGGAATTTGCACTTCCATTCTCTCTTAAGTGAAACTGAGAGGCAGCACCCAACATCAAGCCCAAAACATGATCAGTAAGTAACTGCTGAATTCAACTAGTTTTTTAAGACACTTGCACTTGATTAGACTAACCAGGGCATTCAGGACTGGAGATCTCCAGATGCACCCTCAGGCTCTACATTAACCCCCCCACAAAATCTGCTTGTCCTCCACATTCCACTGTGTCTTTGTGGTTTTGACTTTACTGGCACATTGTTGTTATTTAGCTTGTGACACACAGTCATTTATGTCGACTTATGCAAACCAGAGATAAGCGTTAATACCCAAGTTTGTGGCTGCCTGTGGGTACTTCATTAAAAAACTAAAACAAGCTTGTCGGCTGATAACTGAGTACAAGAACTTCAATTAGACTGTCTCCTCAATATCTACTCAATAGTCAAGTCTTCTGTAAGAAAGATTTAACTCTCAAGACAGAAGGGCTAGAGAAGTTTTGTTGAAAACCTCAAACTAAGAAAACCTCAAGTTGTCAAGGGTTCGGAGTCGACAAGGCCTGAAGATGTGGGAGCAGAAGGACCCAGGCCTGCAGCCTCTATCCTGGTGGGCCGGAGCCTGAACTAGACTCCTGCAGGGCATGTGCCAAGGGCCTGCACAGCAGCCGGCCGGTGTCCTGGGGGAGCAGGATTGGGGGCTCGGTGGTCCTCCTCCATCCAGCTGCTTGGCTTGCTACAGGGCAGATCCCACCAGCTGAGTGAACCCCAGCAGCTGCGCTAGCCCCGGGCTCCATCCTGCACAATGCACCGGGCAGCCAGCCAGTTCTCAGTTGGCTGTTTTTTGTGTGATGAATCAGCTTGGGGCCTCGGAAGGGGGCGTGTCCGTGTGTAGAAGGTCTCTAGACCGCATCACCCTCAACACAGCCGTCCCACTTTGCCTCTCAACAGGAAGGCCCACTCCCAGATTTAACTATGACAAATTGCACTGCTATAAACATGGGTGCACCTATATCGCTGTGGTTGATGTTTTCAGTCCTTTTGGAAAAAAGAATGCCCACTCTCACCAAGCATTGCGCTGGGCACCCACAACACAATCATGGACAAACCAGACAAAAGAAGTGACTTTTGCAACCTATCCAAAGGAAACACTCAGAAAAACAGGCCAAAATTTATGTGTGGTAATAGAATGGAAAAAATTGAAAATGACCCAAATAGCCAATGGCGGGAGTCTGGTTACATAAGTTCTAACACATCGCCAGGTATAGTGGTATATACATCATCCTAGCAATGTGCAGACTGAGGCAAGAGGGTCACAAGTTCAAGCCCAGCCTTAACAATCTAGCAGCTTAGTGAGGTCCTATCTCAAAATTTAAAAGGGGCTGGTAACTCAATGCAAAGTCTTGTGTTGAATTTCCAGTACTATAAATAAATAAATAAATAAATAAGCCAGGCATGGTGGCGCATATCTGTAATCCCAGCACTTGGGAGGCTGAGGCAGGAGGATCTTTGTGAGTTTGGGACCAGCCTGGGCTACAAAGTGAGCTCAAGACCAGCCTGAACTGCATAGCAAGACCGTATCTCAAAAAGACAAAAATGAATACATAAAAAAAAAGATGAATGAATAGATAAATAAAGTCTAGCATATCCATTTGAAGTCATACAAATAACCATCTTTAAAAGCTATGATAAATAAGAATACCAAGTGGTTTAGAATTTCATTAAAATATATTAAGTGGAGAAAAAGAAAAGGTTACAAGGCAAAAATATAGCATATCTTTAAAGTTTTAAAAGAAACACCGTCTATGCAAATGAGTTGAAACACACCAAAATGTGAACCATATAAATCTTTGGATATTGATATCCATGGTGGTTTAACATTCTTTGTATTTCCTATAAAATTCACCTTTTGCCAAATTTCTACAATAAACACACATCTTAGTCAAGTTCCAACCAAAAGAACAGTAGTTCAGTGTAAGGAATTCAATATAGGGGGCTAACTATGAAGGTTTTACAGGAGATAGAAGGTAACAAGTGCTGTTTGGCCTAAAGAGCCCTCCAGTTTTAAGTTTCACTCCAAGGTTTCTCTGTACACAGTGCACTGTAACCTAATTTGATATTAAACATACTGTAACCTACTCTTGTAACAAGTAGCTGAATCTCAGCCAATCACAAGCCACCAAACTATGTTCAACTGAGAAAGCCACGTACAGCCAACCCGGCTGCCTCTGTACCTCACTTCTCCTTTTTGTATGGCACTTCTCTGGCTACAAAAACAACTGTCACATGTGGGTGCCGGGGAGAATTCTGAACCCGTCTAGATACAGATGACTACCAGGTTCTAGAGTTACAAATAAAACCAAGTAAGATCCATAAGATTACATTTGTTGTAATTTTGTCTTGCAACAAAGGCAACAGCAACACAGCCTAGCAATTGGTGGATCAAGAAATGGAGGAAAATGAGCAGAGGTGGCAGCCGGAACCCTCTGTGGAGACTGTGGCTGTCAGCTGAGGAGCCTCAGCCACTTTGGGAGCAGCACTTGAAGCGAAGAAGGGAAAAAACAGTGACTCTCCAGCACTGCCCCTCACACTCCCTGATCCTCACAGCATCCCGCAGGAGCTGAGCCTGAAGCCCCGGCAAGGGCCCCGGGGAAGTGCTCAGAAGAGAAAGCCACCCACTGGGCAGAGCTGCGCAGGGGAAGGGTATGTGGGTCTCAGTGCAGACCACAGGTGCCTGGTGCAGCACCATTTCTTTAGCTGTGAAAAACAATAAATGATGCCTTTTTAAAGAAAAGAGAACAAGAAGGCACACTTTCAAACATCTTCCTCTTGCAATTCTTAAGATCCCATGAACCCTTGTTTGCATGTGGTACAGAGGCACACACACTGAGAACACACACTGTCAGGGCTGGGAAGAAAATCAGTAATTCAAGTCTCTCTTCTTGCCTGTCAGATTTTCATCCCAACCTTCAGCCACCCCGTGCTTCCAAGATCCCCGTTTCCTCCACATCAACCCCCAAGCACGCCCTACCTGTTCCCTGAGCCCCACCAGGGGTTCCCTTCTGCTGTCAGAAAGTAGAGGCGACCTTGGCAGACTCAGCGTTGAAGTTGAAGGGAAGGTATTTTTGAAACAACAAATTAACTGCTTTAATTAACCCGCAGGGCTCATGTTTGGAGACCTACAAATCTTTTAAGTAAGTTTAAATAATTTGTAATCAAAACTTGAAATTCACCCAACACTGTACTTGGAAGGAGGAAACACAAAGAATGCTAAAACCAGATCCTTTTCCACCGGGAGCAGGTAAGAGATTTTCTGATCATTCAGGACAAACATGTCAGAGCTTCCTGGTAATCTGTCCATAAACTCTTCTGGCTCAAGCTTCAAGATAGATGCTGTCCGGCCAGTGTTCACGATCTTCCGGAAGGGACCCTCCTAAGCCACTGTTCCCCATCACTGTGTTATCACAGCAGCCTCCTAACTGGTCTCTCTGCCTCCACACTCGCCCCACCCTCCTCTCCCCACCGTCTCTTCAGAACGCATCAGCCAGCCATCCTTTGAAAACGTAAGAACGATTATGTCCCTCCTCCGCTCAACTCTCCCTCTCAACTCTCACCTCTCATCTCGCTCAGAACCAAAGCCGGCACACTGGCACAACCCATCATCACCCTTCAGCGATCTGCCAGGCAGCGACCTCACCACCCAGCACTCACTCAGTTCCCCAGAGACCCAGGCCTGCTCCTGCCGCAGGGCCGCGGGAGGTGCTGCCGCCTCATCTTTAATGTTCTTCCTCCACACAGCTGCAGGGCTCCTTCATCCCCATGTCTTGGTGCTGCACACCTGTAATCCCAGGACTTGGAGGCTGAGGCAGGAGGATCACTGCAAGTTCAAGAACAGCCTGGACTACAAAGTGAGTTCAAGGCCAGCCTGAACTGCATAACAAGACCTTGTCTCAAAAAGACAAAAAAAAAAAAAAAAAAAAGACCACCAGGGAAGTCCTTCCTGAGTCCCCTAAGACCCCTCCTTTTCCTTCTCCATCTTATTTTTTCTCTTCGCCTTTATCACCTTCTAATGTGCTATGTAATTTGTTCTTTTATTATCTGCATTCCTACCAGGATAAGAAAATCCCTCAAGAAAGAGCCAGGATCTCTGTCTGTTTTGAACACTAACGCGTCTGCATCACATCAAAGAGTGGCTACATGTGGTAGGTACTCAGTCAGCACTTGTTGGATGATGCATACAGGCAAATCGACTGAATGACAAAAGCAGAAGAAGGAAAGCCTCGGTGGGGAAGGGAAGCCACCTGAGCCTGGCCAGTCCGGTGCTGAGGAGTCCAAGAAGAGGTTCCTCTCCCCGATTCTCAGCCCTTTCCCTCAACCTCCCCAGGAAAGCTCTTTCCATTATCTGCCTTCCTTCATCTTAATCCCTCCCCTTCCAGTGGCTCTTTCTCTGAAACCAAAAACATGCTCAAATGTCCCCATCTTCCAGGAAGAAAGAAGAAAAACTCCTTAAATCACCTGCTCTCCAGGTACCTGTG
Organism: Dinomys branickii; assembly: GCA_004027595.1. Classification (NCBI taxonomy): domain Eukaryota; kingdom Metazoa; phylum Chordata; class Mammalia; order Rodentia; family Dinomyidae; genus Dinomys; species Dinomys branickii. The sequence continues at coordinate 19,442 of PVLD010015270.1, read as the reverse complement.
GTTCTTCTCTTTCTGACGTAACAAAAGTTCTAGATTATTTTGTGTGCTATTTATTTTTCAGCCTCTGCAACCTGGCTTTCAGCCAGAGCAGCCACGGAGTTGCTTTCCTCTTTTTCTGACCAAATCCAGTGGATACTTTTCAATCCTTCACTTTTTTTTTAGGAGTAGGAAGAATTTACTGAGAGAAAGAAAACTGAAATCTAAAAGGAACAGAAGCAGGTCCCAAGTGAGTGACTCACTGACCCCACTTTTCAAGGGTCTTTTACTTAGCAAACAATGAGGTGAGGCTGGTTCAAGGTGAGACAAAACTATAGTCAACTAATAAGATTACAAGTTTAGTCACTTAATTAATATTGACCCAATGGGAAATCACAAGAGAGGTACAAGGTGGGACAAAATTATGGTCAACCAGAAAGACGACAACTTTAGTTGCCTAGATAATATTGATTAAATGGAGATCAAATGGGGAAGCAAGTTACATAACAAGCATATATGGACGGAACAAGGATTTTCTGAGAAGGAATGAGCTAGGGAGATCTGGTCCCCCACTGAATGTGATTGATGTGAAATGCTCTTCATCTTTAGGGGAAGTATGTGGGTATAGTCACTCCTCTTTTTCTTGAAGCCTGGCCTTCAGTGAATGTGTCTCCAACCACAACTGTCTTCTGTGCTGAGGGCCCAGATCTGTCTAACTGCCTGTAATATTTATAACTACCTTAACTGTGTACATTCCCACTCTGAAGAGCTACCCCTAACTGTGGTTAGGGGAGAAGGGGGTTAGTTTCCATCTAGCTGCTTCGAGCTGAGAAAGGGTCAGTGTAGGGGACAACACAGTCAGGGTCCTTCTCCGGAGAGCTAATCTAATGGTCTCAGCTAGAAGTCAGGTTATGGTTTAGCGATTATGAGCTCTATTTACAAGGGTACCCTGACGGATCCTGGAAGAGGGAGTCTAGCACAGCTGTCCTTGGTTCCATCTGTACAATCACTTGGAGTCTGGCAGCCTCTAGGCAAGAATAAACAAATTTTCCAAGAAATTAGAGCATGTATAATCAAAGCATGAGCACTAGAATACAAAGGCAGGTTGTGTAAAGAGCAAGTCTAGAAGCTGTTCTTAAGGGACTGGAATAGAGATTGTAAGCCACTGGCTGTTAGACCCCTCTTCTGATGGAATCTGATATTTTGTCCTAAGTCTCTCCAGTGTTAGCTATACAAAAATGAAGAATTTGGTGGTTTTGGAGGGCAATTTTAGCTAAAGAATTTTAAATTTTTGTTTTTAAAAAGAAAAATTCTTATTGAGCTATTACAGATTCTACTATAGTTCTTTTTTTTAATGACTCCTAAGTGGTCAGCTACTAGTATAGCTAGAAACTGCCAAAAGGGCTCAGCAATTAGAGTCCTCTTTTATGTCTAGCTTATTACTATGGCATTGTTTTTATACATGTTTTGGTTATACTTTTCTGCTGGGTAGTTAAGTTAAAGTGAGACCCGTGTTAACTAAAATTAACCTCTTACTGTCTATTAAGGTGTCTTGGTTACTTTTCTCTCATTGCTGAGACAAAATACCCAACGCCCAAAATGAAGAAAGGAAAGGTTTATTTAGCTTACAGTTTGTGGAGGTCTCAGTCCATACTTGGCTGGTTCAGAGGCAGAGTGCCACATGGCAGAGGGCAAGCTGTTCACGGCAGCAGAGCACAGCAAAAACAACCAGAGCAAAAAGAGAGGAATGGCTGCAAGCAGCCTCTTTCCTTCCTTTACATTGTAAACAGCCTACCCCCACCCAGGGGGCGTGTACCTCTCACACAGTCTCCATGCCCTCCTCTTCCACAGGCTCAGGATGTATACAAAGTAAGCACCCTGGCTTCCTCCTGAGTCACTCAGCCAAACCTCTAGACTCCCCAAGTTGACACAATGTATCCACCGTAACATAAGGTGAGTTAAGTCTCCTCAGGCATTACTTCGGCACCGTGTATAGAACCTTTTGGCTCCTCTGTCAATGTCAGCTGTCAAGACGGGTCATGGCCTTGCTTGACCATGTTGCCTTCTATGAAAGCATGGGAGACTTTTCCTTCTTTGTGACCCTCCTTCAGCGCACTTTACCCTTGCTGATTCTTGTCCACTGAGCTCCAGTAATCTCCCTGGTCAGGAGGTTGGGTGACTCGCCAAAACTGTAGGATTTTGTAGAAAAAGTTCTCTCATGTGCTGGTTCCCTCATTGACCTTGGAGGGCCAAGGCCAAAATACTGGCTGTCCTCTTAGCCCAGTTACCTTTCTAGTTCCAGGCTCTAAACTTCACTTGTTGAACACCCTGGCATTAGTATTGCAGTGGGGGCAGTTGAGTTCAACTATTATAATCTAATCTGGATAGCAGGCACTTTAAAATACAAAGTAAAGCCAGAGGACCATTATAAACCATGGTTGTTTTAGCACTTGAACAGTCCCTGAAGAATGTTAACAGACTACAATTATAAAAGTTTTACAGAGAAAACTTGAGATCAAGAGCCACACATAGTCTGTAAGCATAACAATCATATTATCTTTGAAACACATTTACATGGCTTCCTTAATATAGAATACACTTTTTAGTCAATCCTCTATCTAGTACATAAAGAAGTTCTCACTTAATTTGTTATCCTGTAATGCGATGTCAATGAAGAAATGTGTGACATTGTCTGGACTGCTCAGTGCCTGACCATCTCTAAGTGTAGCAACACATATATAACACCACATAAGCTTTTTAGAAAAACTATTCTGACTGATGGTCTCATGCTGGGTTGACGTACACCTCTTCTCACAAGCAGCTGGAGCACATGAGAAAGGCAGACATCAGAGTCTAGAAAAGGATTATCACCATAAACAATTCTGGTTTTACATCCTAGAAGACCTATATACCCAGAAAGCATGAATAAATTTCATACACAATAAGATTAGCAATAATGAATCTCATAGCTATATGGGAACATTGTCTCTTAATTTAGCTTTGTACTGAGAGCATCTTTGAATAAGGAAACCTTAAGAAAAATAAGTAAACCTTATTGCTTATTTTGCCCACAGAAGACTTAACTTTATGGTGCTGGCCAGTGTAAACATTTTTCAGTTCTTCACTCACCTGTCCCTTCACACCCACTTGATTCTCCACACTGGGTGAAACCATCCTTTGCTGCTTCCCCAGCTCTGTTCCCCACAGTCCCCATCCATCCTCTGCACACTTTATCCCTTCTGCTCACAGCTCCAGGATGGGTGCTCCCCACACTTCTGTCTTTGTCCTTGTTGCGTCCTACCCCACATACTTCTTGCTCTCCAATGTTGCCCATTCCTAGGACTTCAGTTACAGACCACATCCTGGCCACACCGAAGTTTATACCCCCATCCCTGATGTCTCATCAGCATTCATAACTGTATTCACCGCCAACTTGAATGCAACAAAAGCACCTTACCCTCCACATATTGAAATCTCTTCATCTTTCCTCCGGACTTGTTCCTGGACCACCCATCTTCTCCTACTGGATTAAACCAAACACTGCCACTCATTCTTGTAGCCTTCTTTTTGATAAACCACTCTAAATCTATCCTAACTTTTTCACATGTCACATTTTTATGCCTTTGTATTCAGTCCCACTGCCATTTCCCTAAACTCAACTTCCAGAATTTCCCTACTACTCCCAGAGCCCAGAGAAGGATGGATTCAAACCAATCCATACATTCCTCTTTCCCAGCTCATCCCATAAGCTACAGTTCATATGTCCACCTCTCTCACAAAACTGTGAGCCTCATGATAATAGGAACAGTCTCATCAGTGGTAATGTCTCCAGCGCTAGTTCAGCACTCAACCAAAACTGCTCCTAGAAGATCATGAGAGGTGAGAGAGCTCAGGCTGGAAGGAGCAGCACTGTGAACAGCAGGCAGAGTTCTGAGTTCCAAGACAGGGTCTCCGCCATTGGGTGGAGCCCAAAGAATGTCCCCAGAGACTGGGGAAGCTCAGCACTTGTAAATACTTATCCAACTCCCTCACTAAGTTAATTAGGATTTGTTTCAACTGCTAGTAAAAGAGACCTGAGCACAGTGGCTACAATAATCCAAGAATGTGTTTCTCATCTAAAGGCAGCTCAGAAGTGAGTAGCCTACAGGTGGTGGGAGGCTGCAGGGACCACAGAAGACAACTTCACTAAGGATCTTTAACCTACTCTTCCTCTCCCGCACCCTGTTCCTCCGCTTCCCCCTCCCCCTCCCTCTCCCACTTCCTCATCTTCTCCATCTCTCTGCTCCACGGGCGCAGGAACCAGGACACTAAGATGCCCCACAAGTCCTCCCCAGCACACACACCTAGAACAACCTGACCCCCTATGAATGAGATGCATCTCACTCTGTGATTAGATTGCATTAGAAAAACAAGTGAAGAGACTTTGCAGATGTAATGGAAGCCCCAAATCAGTGGACTTTAACATAACTGAAAGGGAGCTTATCCAGGGTTCTTCATAATCAGGTAAGCCCTAATCAGCAGGGCATGGGCTCACCCTAACGCAGTAGAGTCCATGGTGGCTGGTAAGCCTCAGAGAGGGTCTCCATCCTTCACACACAGCCTTCAAGAAAGAGAGACTTTTGGCCAGGATAACACAGGCAGGTTGTGGGATCTGAGTGTGATCCATAACCAACAGACAGCAGGTAAACAGAGCCCCATTCCACTACACCCAGCAACTTTGTTCTGCCAAAACCTGAGTGTGCCTGGAGGAGGAGACCAAGCTCCCGCTGAGAATGCAGCCCAGCTGACGCCTGAATTTCCACCTTGGGAGACCTTGAGCAGAGAACTCAGCCTCCATGTGCCCAGCCTCACACCCACAGAAACCAAGACAGTAACTTTGTGCTGCTTTAAGCCACTAAATATGTGGTAAATGGTCACTCAGCGGTGGAAAACGAATGCCCTACGTGCTAGGCACTCAGACATAGATGCACGAACACAAAGATGCTGTACTTCCTTTCCCAAGCACCTCACAGTGCAAATGGCTGTTGAAATTCTGGCATCTGCATACCCAGCTGCAGGGACAAAGAAGGGAGAATAAGGCAACAGGGGGGGCTCCTCCGCACTCAGTAACCCCCTCTCTTAAGCAGCCTTCCCATAAGTCCCAGCAGAAACCACCCAGCTCTCCTCCACAGACAGACTCCAATGGCTGGGAAATCCACTGTTGTTAGTGAGGCATCTTATCTCCTTCAGTAGCATAAAAAAGGGAGATTGGTCACCATGTAGGCCACTGGCACAGAGACTGAAGCCCTATAGTTTAGGGACTTGTTTGCCCATGTCTCTGAGCCCCCTCACAGCCAGGTCTACAAAGTCCTGCCCCCAATATGCCGTGTTCTCAGCAGCAAATAGTCCTGTCGGAGGCCAAAGCTTTGACCTTCAGCCTTCTGCCCATTTTTTCACCGTTCTGCAGAAATCCTTGCCTTGTCTTTCCTTCCCTTCTTCTCCTGTGGCCTCAAACACAAGTGCTGGTCACACCAGACCCACCTACACCTCCTTAGGAAGGAGAACATCACCTGATAACAGGATTGTTTTACTGATCAGATTTTTTACAAGGATCAAAGGAGAAGAATAAACACTGGGGGATAGAGGAAGAAGAAACAATAGTTCTAGAGGAAAGGACAAGATGTGGCATTATTGAATGAAAGAGATTTGAGTCATGTCCTGAAGGCAAAAGTAACCAGACTGGACAACAATGGGGAGATAGAGTAATAATGGGCAAGAGCAGAATTGACCTTAAGACAAAGTATGCAGAGGATGGATGATGTTTGCCAAGGAAGTCCAGGAATTTGGGCTCTAGAAGAACTGGAGGGGAAACGCAGCCCATTAGTCATCGTCAGCAGGGCCCAAGAGTCATTTAACCCAGCAGAGGCAGTCCAGATGCAACTAGATATTCTGCAATGGTCAGAAAGTTGGGAGTAACAAGATCTGGGAGATGTCTACATATAGAATGATGAGCACTATCTGGGTGTGATAAATACTAATTGCCTAATTCTTCTGTGAAGTGAAATATTTTGAATGAGGAAGTGATAAGCATCAGTGTCCCATCTATGTAATTATGGAACAACATTTCCCTTACTACCCATGAACCAATGAGTTTCTAGACTTGTTGCATTTCCTAGTCTTTGATGATCTTGTAAGGCTAGATCCTTTAATCCCAGGTATTTCCTTCAGAAAGTAAATTCCTTTCATGTGACAAAATCTGCTCTCTAGGTCATGTACAAGAATGGGAAGATACCACATTCAAATGAACCTAACATACTATGCTGTAATTTTCAAAACTGAGTGGTCAAACCATGTCTCAATGCCCTGTCTACATAATAACTCCAGTACTATACTCATGAGTATACACATCACTTACTAGGCACCAAAACCACAATATTACATAGATACAATTGCAAAGATTAGTAAAGTCTGTACTCTTAGCTATGATATTATCAGCTCCCCACAACAAAAGCAAAAAACTAAGAGAAGAAAGCCAGGGAGTGGTTGGGAACACAGGTTCTGACGTGAGAGAGCCTGGGGTTGATCTCCAATTCCGGGCTTAGTAACACAAGGCATTATTTAATCTCTCTAAACCTCAGGGCTCTTTAAATACATGAAATGGAGATAACAATGTACCTGCCTCATAGGACACTGTGAGGGGGAAATGAAATAATGCATTCCAAGCTCTCAACACACTGCCTCATTTAATGAATGCAAACGACTATTATTCAGAGAGCTGCCTCAAGTCCCTTTTTTGCTATGGCTCTGAAGTGCTAACTTGTAATTCCAACATGCTCATTTCCTTCCATCTAAATATGCAGGCCACAGCAATATCCACCAGCCCACATGAATTACTGGAACAGGAAGGCATCTCATAAACAGTGGATTCAGCCAAGGATGTACAACCAAGGAAGCATCAGACCCTCGGGCGAAAGCATGCCTAGCTGAGAACCAATGTCCTGCTCTAAACTTCTCTTTCTGCAGAGGAGCAAACTGAAACCCAAAAATGTAAAGAATTTTCTAGGGTCTCAAAGCCATCTCCAGAATCTGCTACTGACAGAGCTGGCTTATACCTGAGACCGAGAACCAAACATCATGCCTCTGATTGCACAATTTTGGCACCACTTCGAGCTGCCTCATGGAATTTAACAGGCATTTCCTGAGGAGCCACAGTAGGGGTCACAGAGGAGAACAAGATGGCAACCGTGCCAAAACTGTATCTCAGTCCAATCAGGGAAACATAAATTGGCAGTGTTAAGAACTCTCGCGGAAGTGCCTACAAGTGCTAAGGAGTCATAAGTGCTGCTTCTAACCCGCGAAACGCTCGTGGGGAAAAGTGGAGTTTCTAATAGACTTCAAAGGCAAGGGGTCAAGCCCATCTTAGGTAGAATAAATCATCTGAGCCAAGGCGCGGAGGTTGACAAGAGAACACACACTCACACGTGCATGGAAGAGCTGACAGTTTTCTTGAACAGACAGGGAGATGAACAATAGGGTGAAGTATCTGGGTTCCAGAAAAGCCAGCAGTGCGAAGTATCAAACAGAGCGGAGAGGAGAAAATACTTCCTCTGGTGTCTTCCCAAATTATCCACTGGTCATCTGCCTTTGCCTACCACTGGCTTTGAAAGACTGGATGCCAGAGAGACCAGCAAAAACAGTTCCCGTGGGGAGCTCCCCTCTGAGAACATTCAGGGAGTGAAGAATCTCATTTCCCTTCCTTGGAAAAGTGGAAACAAACAGGAATCCAGCTGGCCACTCCACCCAAGAGCTTGGGCAAGGTGAGAGATCGTGACACTTAGCCTCGTGACATTTAACCCCGCTTGAGAAAAACTATAAACTTTCAATACTTTTAAATCTCTGCTCTGCTCCAATGAGTTATTACTCGCCCTCACACAGCAACAGTGTTGAGATAATAGAAATAATACCATTTCATTTCCTTTACAAACTTCCTAAACTGTTAAAAATGTAAGACATAAAGAGGACAGAGGAAAAGGTCTTGCAGCAAGGACAGGCTTTATTTGAGACAGAGACCTAAGAGGGGCTGCTGGCTCCCGAGGGCTGGAATAGCAGCTCTCTTACAGAGTGGAGGTTTTATATGGAGCAGCCTGGGCAGTGGACATTGAGGAAGCTGGAAATTGACTGCTCTGGGATCAGCCCATGGTCACTGGTCTGTCTCATATCTATGTAAGCTTCCCTAGTCTTCTGGATCTGCAGGCCTCTTGGTCAGTAATGGTCTGTTCTACAAACAGGTTTTAGACCAGACCAGTTAAGTAGGAGTACTGATGTCTTACAAGACTGAAGCAATGTAGCAGGGAGCAGTACTCTGGGAAGATGTCCTTCAGCTTTTCCTTATAGAAACAGAGCAGACTAATCATCCCATGGTGTTAAGCCGGTAAGCCATGTGTCATCAATCACCCCAAAACTTGATGGCATGAAACAATCATTTCACTCTGCTCAGAGATTCTGGTGGGTTAGGGACTGAGCGGGCCCTCTCTGTGGCCTGAACTCCATGCATCAGTGTCCCAAGATAGCAAAACAGAAAAAAAGTCACCAAGGTGCAAGGGGAAGACACAGTGGGACAGCCATCCATGTCACATTGCAAAGGCATATGGAAATGTAGATATCACCGCTGCTGCCTTAGAACACATGATCTGTCACATGTTCCAAAGAGTACCCTGCACCCAGTGTCCACCTACCTGCCTGAAACTTGTACCATAAAACAGATATTCTGGGGTGATGAAGTGTTCCCTTAGCAGGAGTTACTCATTCAAAAATAAAATAGGATGCCATTTAAATAGGATTTTTCACTTTGCAAATTCTCTTCACGGTTGTACTTGTCGGCTTTCAGTTGCTGGGACGCAGTACCTGACACCCGCAACTTGAAGGGGGAGGGGCTTATTTGGGTTCATAGTGTCAGAAGTTGCCGTCCATGGACACCTGTCTACAAAGCAGAAATATCGTGGTGGGAGGGTATGGTAGAGGGAAATTGCTCAACACCTGGCACCCAAGAAGCAGAGAGCAAAGGAGGAGACCAGGGCCTGGATACAGTCGGGAAGGTTACGGCCCTGACCCGCCCAGACACACCCAGGAGTGAGCTTTACTCGTTCCTGGCTATCAAGATTAACCATGGCCATGGTGTTCACAGTAACCCCATGGCTTTTTTTTTCTGACACCATTTTACAGATGAAAAATGCAAAACTCAGAGAGGTTATATATGAGTTTCACGGAAACACTTGGAAACCTAAAGGTACACTCAGAATTTGAACTCAGAATTTGGGTCTCTAAAGCTTATATTAAAACTTATATTAAAGCCTGTGTTACTTTCACTTTCTCTCCAGTAAATGATAGTAAATTCATCCAATAAATCCTAATAAATCATATGCATTCAATCAATAAAGATCAAATGAATGAATAAGTTATCAAAAATTAGCAGAATAATTTCAAAAATTATTTTAAGAGAAATTCTAGTCATTTATCAGAGTCCTAAGGAGATGGGACAAAAGTTAGGTTAGATTTGATAAAACAAGAAAATCTTTGTAGGATATAACACTGAAGAAATGCCACAGAAGAAAATTTTGAAAGCCAGGGCTTACTGTAAAATAGAGCAGAGACTCAGTCAATACTAAAGAAAAAATTTTGACATGTAGCTCATTGTAGATCCCTAGCATCAAAATGTCTGAGCATTGCAAAAACAAAACTGTAAAAATTATAGGTGTTTCCATACTCTGTCTTACAAAACTTGAGAGTGTTATAAGTTTTTATATCTATTTTCCTTTTCAATAATAATTTAAAGATGTCAGAGAAAATTTCAGTAATTCCCAGTTGTGTTATAGGTAAACTTGTCTAAGGGAACTAAACATTCTTAGAACATTGAACAAAAGAGTTGCTTTCTTTGTTTAATTTTGGGACATCTTTTTTTTCCCCTTCAGTCACAGAATGTTAATCCATGCATTGTGTGCCTCACCTGGAATGTGAAGGATTTCTTATCATCTTTTCCCAACGCTGCACCCCAGCTTATCCTAGGAGACATCCAAGTAAATGTTTGAGGAAAATAATTCTGTATCATTTTTAGAGCTAATTAAACCTTTAGACTTCATTCCTTGAATCTTAGGTCTACCTCAATAATACTGCACAATGGAGAGTGATCAAATGATTTAAGATCTCATTGCTACCTTTAAAGTGTACTCAGGGAGTAATAAATGACGTAGTAAATTCTTGAGTCTTCAGAGGTTCCAAGTATTGACAGAGTAGGCAGAAAACTAAAAATCTTGAAGTGCTCATTTGACACAAATCAACATGGAAGAGGTGAAGAATAACATCTAGATCTCTAAACTACTATCTTTCCCCAAAACTTTTCCTTTCTGTATCTTTGCTTTGCCATCAAAAGCTCCTTAATGTCAAAGGAGCTGAACGGTGGTCACTGGTATCATTTCAGCACTTCTCCGTCTGCCCCAGATAGGTACTGGAGCACAGAGCCAATGCACAGGTCACATAATTCAATATGCTTCTTCTTATTTCTTTGATGAATAGAAAAATAGTGACTCCCAGGACTGTAATCCCCCTTTTAAAATGGGCCATTAATGATTTACAAGGGTGATTTTTTTTCCAAAGGAAGGGAAATAAAACTGCCTGAGTTCTCTTCAAGGCTGGCTAAAGCACATGTATGGAAGAGTCATAAAGTGATGCGAGTAAGCAGAACCAAGACCAATGTCTCCCCTGGCCTTTTACAAACTGCTCTTTGTTGCTTTCTGCATCCCTTCTTCCTGACTGTCCCCTACACCCTGTCCTCCTCCCGCAGGAGAGCTTTCTGAGAGCCCTTCCTGGACCTGTATCTGAGTCATTTTCTTCTGTTTCTCCATGTGGCAACCCTCACCATTCTCCAAGGTCCAGATCAAATATCTTCTCGGGTTGAAGCTTCCTCCAATCTACCTAGAGACTGACAGTCATTCTAGCCTCATCTTACTGCATAAATATGATACAACACTATGTCACTGTGGTTGAGTTTTAACTAGCAACTCTCTGCGTATCTGGGTCCCTCAAGAGACTGCAAATTGCTAAGTCTCTGGGGCAAGAAGCCATGTATTATATTACTGTTATATACCTGTGGCATACATAGTATGTTGCTTTCAAGTAGATTTATTAATGTTTATAGTAGCTGGTATTTATTTCTCACATATGATATATCAGTCTTGGTTAAATATTTTAAGTCATTATTTCTATCAATTTCCATAAGAACTTCATGTATGAGTCTTATGATTATCATTCATACCTTGGAGAAAAAAAAAACCCACAGCCTTTAGGGACCTTTCCTAATGTCACCCACTTAGTAAGAATGTGATTTGAACTTGGTTGGAGTATACAGCCTATGTATACTTCCATCCTCTAAATTTAGCTCTCATTTAATAGTTTTTTTAATCAACTTAAATAAAAGTTAAAAGCATAGACTTTAACCACTAAAAATAGAACTTTGGAATGGGCAGAAGTAATTCCACTTTCCTGTATGTTATCTTTGCTGTCTACCAGAAAAGGAGAAGGTTAGCTAGTCTCTAGGATTTGATCTTCATAAACCAACATCTGGGTTCTCTTAAGGCAAGATTTTATCTTAGCCATTAGTCAAAGCAAAACTATCTTGCCTCACTATCACACCACCCAGAGTATTAGCAAAGCACAACACTAATCACCACAATCAGATATACAATCATAGAAGGTGAAGGAAGCAATATTCTTCCTTTGATCTTCTTTATATCCCACAAAAGATTAAGAAAGGGTGTTATCAGGTCAGAAGAAAGATTTAAGACATTTCTATTTTTTAAGTAGTGTAACATTCAGATTGGCTACATTGATGTAACTGACACATCTATGCCCCCGTCACTGGGTTGGGAATGTTTTTTCCCATGTAGCTACTTACATGCAACATCCTAGAACAATAAATGATAAAATAATTATAAAACATTCTGCCAGGTCTTTTTTTGTCCTTCTGATCCATTCTCCACATTGTTGGTGGAGCAAACTTTCTAAAATTCAACCTTAAATAAAAGAAATATACATCTAACCTTATCGAAAAAAAATTAACCCAAAATGAGTCATACTAAAATGTAAAACCCTAAGTATAAAAAATTATAGCAGAAAACTTAGGAGAAGGTATTTGCAGCCTTGATTAGGTGACGATTTCTTAGAAATTACACCAAAGGCTGGTCACATAAAAGAAAAAACCTGATAAACTGGGCTCATAAATATGAAATGCTTTTGCTAAATACTGTTGAGAAAATAAAAAAAAGCAAACTATAAGCTGGAAGGAAATATTTGTAAAACACAGATAAGGGATTTGCATCCAGAATATATATATTATATACTATATATCATTTATATATATTGCATTCAAAGCTCAATAATAAGAAAGCAAACAACCCAATACAGTAAATTTGGCAACAGAGTTGAACATACACTTCACCAAAGCAGATACATGGGTAACAAAAAGAAAAGGAAAAAGCACAGGAAAAGTGTTCAGCATCACTAGACATTTGGCAAATTCCGAGTAGAACCATAGGTAGCACTGCATATCTATGAGGTGGCTAAGATTTTTTAAGACCTCATGGTGTCTCCGCTGACAAATATGCGGAGCAGCTGGAACTCTCACATGCTGCCAGTAGGATTGGAAAAGGGTACAGGTGCCTTAGAAAACATTTTGACATGTTCTTTCAAAATTAAACACATTCTCTACAGAGCTCCGTAATTCCACTCTTCCATATTTACCCACAAGGAACAGAAGTTGTGTGTATGCAAAAGCCTGTATCTGAATGTTCACAACAGCCAACCACCAGAAATGGACTAATCCAAGCATCCTCCAATTGTGGCATATATTTATTTTATTTTTTGTGTGTGTGGCATATATTTAATCGCACCTTGTGTAGATGTGATTAAAATACATAGCACTTACATTTTTAAATTTTTTTACAGCAAAAGACATGCTGTCATTAATCCTTCCCTCAAAACACTTCCCTCCTGTCAGACACACTTACCCCACTGCTCCAAGCCACTTTCTGGAGCAATTCTGGAAGTCCTTTTGTGTCATTATGAGGTGTGATCAAATACACAGTGAGCGTTGCCGCAAAGTAAACACAACAGAAAGCCAAGCTCGCAGAGTCATTGCAGTGGCTCCTCGTGCACCTTATTCAGCCACTGGCACCTGCAGCTTCTGGTTCTTCCCCAAAGTCAAAATGACCTTGAAAGGGAAACATTTTGAGCAGATTCAGGACATCAAGTCAGCCACAACAGTGCAACTGAAGACACTTACAAAAGAGGATTCCAGAGCTGCTTCAGAAAAGGCAAGAATGATGAGACAAGTTCGTTCCGGGCGAGGAGCCGGTATTCTGAGGAGGATTAGCAGCAATGTAACAAAGAAGGATTAATGCTTTACTGTAACAAACAATTTTTAGTGTAAACGTTCACCAAAGTTTTTGATCATTGCTCCTGTATGCCACGGGTTACCACTCAGTAACAAAAGGGAACACACAACTCATAAACCCATAAATGTATAAACCCTAAACACATTAGACCAAGTGAAGTCAGGCACAAGAGCTGATGTGTTACATGATTCCATTTGTACGATAGTCTAGAAAAGACAAACTTCTAGGGCAGAAAACAGATCAGGGCTTGTCTGAGGTAGGACAAGATTTGACACCAAAGAGAGACTCCTGAGATGATAAAATTACTCCACAGTTGTCTCTATGGGGTTATTACAGACTGCTTTGCCAAAACTCATAGAACTATACACCAAGAAGGACACATTTTGTGCTAATTTTCAGGAATAAAAGATTTAAAATAAGCCTGGTGTGGTGGTGCACACCAGTAATCCCAGCATTCAGGAGGCTGAGTCAGGAAGATCACCATGAGTTCAAGACCAATCTGAGCTATATAAGCAAGTTCAAGACCAGGCTATACTACATAGTGAGGCTATACTACATTGTTTGTCTCAAAACAAACAAACAAAAAGATTTAAAGCAATTAATTTTTAATATCTGTTCAAAATTCCCCATCACTGATAGAAAAAAATTGCTTGCCTTAGATCAACATCCAAGGCCTTTTTGTCCCGGCCCTGCCCTGCCTCTCTAAGCAGCTTCCCATCCCCACCCCTCAGAGGCTAAGTCCCTGGTGGCCCCCTGAGCACATGCTGCCTTTCTGCCAGTGTGTGGTCTTGTGGAAATGCCCTGGCCACCCGCTCTGATTTTCTTCTTCTGGCCCCAGTCCATGCACCTGAAGCTCCAGCCAGGCGGAACATCTTCCAGATCCACAGACTGTGCTGGGTGATTCCAAGCCTCCTTGCACATGTGCTCAGTTTGGAATATTCTTTCTCTTCCTTCGCCATCTTTTATAAAGTCCTGCTAAGGAGCCACTTGTCTTTTAAAATTCTGCTCCATGTATCTCTCTGAGCCTTCCTGAAGGAAACAGATCTCCCTGAAGTACCACCATGCCTGCACACTAAGCCTACTCTCTGAGCACTCAAACATATCATGCTTTGTTTCACAGCTACCTTAAAGGGCAGAGACTTTTCTGATTCATTTTGTATTGCCATTGCCTAGCATAGCCCTGGCATAGAACAGGTGTTTAGTAAATGTTTGATGAATGAGAGATTGAGCTACTGAGCTAAAAAAAAAAAAAAAAACCTCCTTGTCTGGAGCAAAATTCTAAACACTGCTATTCTAAAATGAACATTCAATGTTTTGCAGCATGAGGAGCCCACCTGAAGCACACACTTGGTACTTTTTTTGATGCTTATCAGCTAGTGTTGTAATTGCTTATCCACTGGCCATGGTTTTCCAAATAGTTAACTGCACTGGACTGTGAGTTCTTCCAGAAACACTAAACTGCAACTGCCAGCACCCTAATAGAGCCATGGTCTGGCTCAGGTTGTTACTCAGTAAACTCACATTGCCCTGAGCTTTCCAGATGAGGAGAATCCACTCTTCCCTCCTCCTCTCTGAGCTCAGAGCCTGATTCGGCTGCTATGATACCTGCAATAGGATATAGAGAGAAATATATAGGTATCTAGGGTAGAAAGACACCATTCATCCAATAATAACAAATGTGAGAATTAGAACTGAATGACCTTGAACCACATGTTCCTCTGGAGAAAGTAAACCCTCAGAAAGAGAGGGAGAGAAAAATGAATGAGGCTAAGATAAGCAAAACTGCTGATCCCAAGAGAATACTTGGAAGATAAAACACAAAGTGAGCGGACACACATTATCTCGTCCCCGCGCGTGGAATTTGCCTGGGGTCTGCAGCTTGGCACCAGCTCCCCTGAACGTCCGCGAGCTGCATAGTTTCCCTCGGCTCATATCTGCACCAGCCCAGGAACGGCTCAGAACCTGTCAGGGGTCATGATCCCACTAATGAGGCAGGATTCCTGGTTCTCCTTAGCCGTGATACGTTGTGAGTCCAAACGCAGTAATCCGTACTCTTCAAATCTCTGAAAGAGTTTCTAAAACTTGGGCTAAAACAAATATTTATGTTACAGAAAAGGACTTTGTAGATATTAAATTTTCCTAAACAGCCCTCGAAAATAACACTCACAAATCCTAAGGTCATTGGTTGATCTCCCTGTCTCTCTCTCTCCCTCCCCGCCCCTGTATCTCTGTCTCTGTCTCTGTCTCTGTCTCTCTCTCTGTCTCCCTCCCTCCCTCTCCAGTACATAACCCCAAACATCTACCTCAACAAATCCTGTGCCTCAATATAGGAGCCAGTTTCCTTGATTTTTATCAACAGACTCCTTTAATTATGTGAGTATTTTATCAATCCCTTATCATTTCCCTATATGTGTGTTTGTGTCTACATCCACTCTTCTATTCTATTGGAAGGGCCTTAAGCTTGATAAGCCACAAGGTAATGTGGATCCAGCATGTGTAGGTGCACAGAACTCAGTGAGGCAAGAGAGGAACTGAAGTCTAAACTTTAAGGAGGTGCTCACTCTCTTTCACTGCCCATCCGACTCCTGCGAGACTCCAGGAAGGGACGCATCATGGCACAGCGCTGCATGAGAAACTTACACGCTTTATGTCCTCCAGTTCTCTGAGACAGATGCCAAGTGTCCCCGCGCACACAGGTGACTGCTTCTTAGCTTTCAGGTTGCAGTAGGACATCTCCTCCTCGGAGAGAAAGTTCCTGAACACCTTTCCTAAGTGAGCGTCCCCCTTGCAGCCTGTTATGGCACTCTCACATTCTTTCTCTTCTTCTCTCAGACTGTATAATTACTTTTTGTTTACTGTCAGTTTCCTGCTAAAATATTAGCTTGGTGAGGGCAAGTACTCATCAGCCTTTCAATGCTGGAACAAAATACCGGACAACACAAATTAAAGGAGAAAATTTCCTTAGGATCATGATTTTAACAGGTTCAGTCCATGGTCAGCTGAGTACAAGGAATAAACATGACAGAGGGGCCTGGAAGAGAAGGCTGCCAGTCATAGCCCCCGGGAAGCAGAGAAACAAGAAAGAGCCAGAAGAGAAGGGGCCAGGGACAGGACACAGTCACCAAGTTACAACCCACGCAGGCACACCCCGAAATGTACCTTACTAGATTCTGAGGCATCTCTCAGGCCAATCAAGTTGACCATGACTATCCTGTTCGCTGTTTTAGTCCTGTTACCCAGCACAGTGCCTGGCACATAGTTGACCCACAACAAAATATTGTTGAATGAAACAGATGGAATGAAATACAATATATGTTAAACTGAACTTTAATAAATGGCTTTGTGATGTCTCACATGCACATGTGACCTCTGCTTGCTTCATAAGCTTAGATAAGTTATTTAATCTCCCTATGGCTTAGTTTTCTTATTTTACAAGGGATATGTTCATCTTTTCAATTATTGAACAAGTTGCTTATAAGGCATCTCACATAAGTCAAACAGTAAATGAAGAAGCTATTATGGTCTACATCGAGAATATTGCTCAAAGCCCTCAGACCCTGATAGGTAGAGCTTTTAGGAGGCCATTGAGTCAAGGCCACAAAGTATCTGACTTGCTGTGAGGAGGTGGGGGCTGGTGGTAAGAGGTGCATTCCTGGGGATATGGGCTGGAAATTGTATTGCCCTTGCTGGCTTTTCACTTCTCAGTCTGCTTCCTGGCTGCCATAGTGTGAGCAGCCTCCCTCTATGGGACCCTTCCCCATGCTCTTGGAGCCTGCTGATCATCTGTAGCTGGCACTATGATACACTTTGTCTTGGTTACTTTTCTCTCATCACTGAGACAAAATACCCAATGCCCAAAATGAAGAAAGATAAGGTTTATTTAGCTTAAAGTTTGTGGAGGCTTCAGTCCATACTTGGCTGGTTCAGAGGCAGAGTGGCACATGGCAGAGGGCAAGCTGTTCACGGCAGCAGAGCACAGCAAAAACAACCAGAGCAAAAAGAGAGGAATGGCTGCAAGCAGCCTCTTTCCTTCCTTTACATTGTAAACAGCCTACCCCCACCCAGGGGGCGTGTAGCTCTCACACAGTCTCCATGCCCTCCTCTTCCACAGGCTCAGGATGTGTACAAAGTAAGCACCCCGGCTTCCTGCTGAATCACTCAGCCAAACCTCTAGACTCCCCAAGTTGACACAATGTATCAACCATAACACTCCACCCCTTGTCAACTTGGCAACCAGACACATTTCTTTCAACCAAGACTCATGTACATCCCTTTATGCAAAAAGCATTTAGTCCATCTGCAAAAGTTGCCAAAGTCCTAACAGTTCCAGCACTGTTGAAAAGTCCCCGTCCTAAGTCTCCTCCAAGATATAAGGCAAACTCTTTAGTTACAAGCCCCCATACAAATGAAAATGAAACACTTCCAACATTTAAAGGCACAAAATAAACATTACCATTCCAAAAGGCACCAACAGGGGAATATAGAACATTGGGACCAAAGCAAGTCCAAAATCCAGCAGGGCTAACATTATGTCCTATAATTCCACATGCAGCATCTGAAGCAACTTGTGGTACACTGTGAGCTCCAAAGGGTTTGCACGAGTCCACCCCTATGGCACTTCTGGTGGTTACAGCTCCCACGGCTTCTCTCTTAGGCCTGTTTTGCTTCCTCCTTGCAGCTTTCCTCAGATGATCCACGTTCCTGGCTTTTCTAAATTTCTGTGGTCTCCAGGGCACCTTTTGCTTCACACTCACAGCCTCACACACTGCCCTCTCAGGGGCACACTGCCTGGCCTTCCAGGCCTTCTGAAATCTAGGTGGAAGCCTCTTTAACCTCAGAACTCTTGCATTCTCCATGCACCTAAAGCCAGGGCCACATGGATGATACCAAGGTCTACTGCCACCTGGAGCAGTAGCCAAACTTTCCTCTCTCTTGGCCATAGGGGTCAAGTGCCTGGATTGCTGGACACACTGAATCCAATGCTGAGGAACAAATTCTCTATGCTGCCTCCATTCTGGAACCTGGTGTGGCTGCGGCCACCGCCGGCATTCTGGAACATGGCTCTCTTTTGAGATTCTGAGAAAGCTTTTATCCATTACAATGTACAAGGCTCACTGGCCACCTACCTGAGGTCCTGACAAAGGGCCTTACAGGACAGCCTTGCACTTGATTTTGCCCTAAAACTATTACTTAATTTGGGAGTTTTGCTATCTAGGAACAAGAAACAGTTTTATTTTTCAAATATTCTTGGCATCTTGATATTTCTTTCAAGTTTTTGTAGAAAACAGAATGGGTACATTTTTGACATATTACTCCGTGTCTACCTTAGCATCTACATCTCAGAGAAACCAGGAGCCTCACCCTATGCTGCCTGCAGATTTTCTCAGGTCAATCCACGTAGTTGTTTGGCACATTTCCTCTTCTGTACACTACTACAGGTAACAGTTGTGCTAAACTTGCTGTCACCACCTAACAAACACTTCCTATCTTCTTGCTTTTTAATAAAGTTTTTCTCACATTCCCTTAAACCTGCACAATACATTCCTCGAGGTCCAGTAGGCATCTGCTAATCTCAAGGTTCTTGCAGCATTGCCTGCTACCCAGACATGATTGGCTTTCTAGTAGTATGTGGTTTAGGGTTTTTGTTGTTGTTTTGATTTGTTTTGTTTTTGTTTTGTAGCTGCAAACCTATCTGTTCCACTTTTCTACCAACAGGAAACAAATCTACCCCATAGTTTGTGTGGTACAACAGCAAACACTTCATTCTCTTATTGTTTCTGTAAGTCTGGAATCTGGGAGTGGCTCCCCCAAGAAATTCTGGTTCAGGGCTGTGGGAGACCGCTGAGAGACCTGTGGTCTGCATCCATCTTGTACTGCTGAGAGACCTGCAGTCCGCATCCATTTTGTAAGCTACCAGCCATCTTGAAATTTTAGTTTCAGTTTCCATATATAGTCAACTTCCTGTAGTTATGTAACATCTTCCATATATGGTCAATTTCCTGTAGTTATGTAACATCTTATGTAACCCCTTCCATATATGGT
>PVLD010015269.1:0-35528 GCA_004027595.1 Dinomys branickii | reverse complement strand
AAGTCCACAGGCTTTAAGACTCACCCCAGACTACTGATGCAAGCAACAAGAGTGTCTCCATACTGCTTGCATATATGAACGTTATATGAACCCATGGTGACCGGGTGGGCAGCGGAGAGAGAACCTCCCGGAGGAATGCCACTCAGACATGGCAATATAGCAACACGTGAAGGACAGAGAGGAGGGAGGTGGATATCCTGAATTCGGGAGGGATCTGAGATAGGAAGTGAAACCCTCGGAAAGTCTAAGCAGAACCTCCTCTGGAGGAGGGGATCACAGATCTGACATGGCGCAGTTGGAGGGAGACGAGATAGAGAGGGAGGAGGTTGCCGCTCCAAGCACACCCCTGGCCCACGCCCTCCTCTCGTCATTCGTAGCTTCAGCTTCGGAGACCCATTGCCCAGCTGCAAGGGGTGGGGAACAGTAATGCTGGAGCCACATGGTCTGGACCCGCCCCCACCCATAGCAGGACGACAGGGTGGAGCCGGGCGGTCCACTGTGAGCATATGTGCTTTCCCACCTCCAACCATGGCAGTTTGTATACACCCCTGTATGTTATAGTATAGTCTGAGGCATCTATATCTCTTCCCAAGGTGAGAGTCCACGGATATAGATAAACCCAGGAGTACAGTTATTATCATAGGGAAGATAACTGATTGAGTGGTAGGACAACGGAGATGAGGGAGGAGAAAAAATGAACTGATCAAAAGGGCCATCATCTGTGTAACCTGAGTAACAAAGATGAAGGTAACATTATGTAGGACAGCATCCAGAGCTAATTCCCTTCTATGTTCTCTATAATTCTGTATTTCCTCAGTCGTTTTTGCATTAGCAGAAATGAAGATAACTTTATATTATACAGCATCCAGTGTAAATTCCCTACTATCTTATCTATAATTTGGTATTTCCTTTAATGTTTTTGTGTTAACTAATGTGAAGATAACTATGTAATACAACATCCAGTTCTAATTCCCTACTGTATTCTGCATAACTTTGTATTTTCTGTATTGTTTATGGCTTTTCTGGTTCATATGTCTCCATTCTTTTGTCTTTAAAATAAAATTAAAAAAAAAAAAGAATTACTTGTGCCTTATCTTGGTTAAAGAATAAAATATTCGTGGAGAGGCAAGACTGGAAATTTCATATGTCATCAGAGATGAAATTACAGAGATTTTTCTGCCATCCAAGAAGCAGAAATTACCCTGTAGAAGGTTAGGTGACATTAAAATTTCTTAATAATGATTAAAATATATTGAATACTTCCAGTTTGCCCAATACTGCCCTAAGCATTTGATTCAGAAATACATTGAATATTTATAACAATTCAAAGATAGGTACCCTTATTGCTCCTACTTCACTAATAAGAAAACTGAGACCTGCACAGCTTGGTCAACTCCCAGGTTGCACAACTGTAAATGGTGGAGTTGGGTTCCAATTTTAGAGCTCAAGCTCTCTTTTCAAGAAATAGTAAGGCTGTCAGGATTTGAAATGCCAGAAGCAATATGAAAGAGAGATTGGAAGAGGGGGAAAGGAAGGGAGGACTTAGCATGGTGGTAAATTCCAGAGGAAAGGTAGAAGTAATTTAAAAATATGTGTCACTGTGAGAGTCAGAGGATATAGCACAAAAATATCTGTGCATTGGCTTAATAATTTTTCAAGAATCACTTTACCTTATCATCAACGAACATAGCTGAAAAGCAACTTCTACCAGATGAACAGGTCCAGGAAAACAACGCAAGTATGACCTCCTCCTTTTTCCAGTAAAACGCTGGCGTATCTTCATTGAAATAATAAACATTCTGTCTTAACTGACTGAGTGTGGTCAAGAAACATTCATGTACAATCATTTAGGTCACTATACAGAGCCCACACTCCATTACTGAGATACAAATATTTGTTTCCTGTTTCTGAAGGTTAGATACAAATGAGATATATGTTGATTCAATTAATCTTTTGGTGTAACATCTATGTGTAACATCCATGGGAGGGAGGCCATAGAAGATGAGAAAAGCGAATCATGTTACAGATTACTGAGATATTTTTAAACTTCTTAAGAAAACCGAACCCATTTTGAAAAACATCTTATAGTGGAAAAATGTGTATGGGCATACGAATCTGTGAATGAAGAGGTAAATATTGAAATTGCATACTGAAATTTTTAAGATACCTCTCTGGCTGGCGTTTTTTATTTTATCTTTGCTGTTTATATCTTTCCAATGCCTACAATTCATTTACATTACTTTAAGAACACACACACAAAATTCCTGAACATGAGAAAAGCATCCATTTTACCAGGAATCTGCCCAATACCAAAGAAAAACCAGCAGGTGAGCAGACCCTTGTTCAATAAATAAGCCATGTGCACCAATAGCGACAGCAACAGAGACTTTTCAGTTCTGCCCTTGAAGCCAACCTAGTGACAGAAAAGCTTAATACATGAAGAATCTGTCCATTCAGAAATAGAGGGAAGTAGGAAATTATGAAAAACACAAATAGTTTAGAGCTGCTGACCCCAGAAACAAATGTGCGCATAAGTGGCCTTTCTTGGTCATAATAACCACTTCCAGTGCCTTTTCTCACATTGTCTGGCTTTGTCACTTGACTGTCTGTAATTCCATCAATTCCATGTTATCTCATTTTCCTCATTCAAATTAAATGCCATGAAATAGGTGGCTTATAAACAACAGAGATCTATTTCTCATAGTTCTGGAGGCTGGATATCTGAGAGCGTGTTGTCAGCACGATCAGGTTCTGGTGAGGTCCCCCTTCCTACTTCCTAGAAAACTTCTTCTCCTTATGTACTTGACATGGCAAAGGAGGGAAAGAAGGTTTCCAGGGTTTCTCTTATAACAAGTTTCACCAACCCTTCAGCCACTGATGGGTACCGGCCCATCAGCTATTAGGAACAGTCTCAGATAGCAGGAAGTGAACGGTGTGTAAGCAAGCAACGACTTATCTGATGGCCTTCTGCATCAGTTGAATTACCACCTGCGTCTGGCCTCCTGTCAGATCACTGGTGGCATTAGATTCTCAAACCCTACTCTGAACTGCACAAGTGAGGCATCTAGGTTACATATTTCTTATGAGAATCTAATGCTGATGATTTAGGTGGAACTGAAGTGGTGTTGCTAGCACTAGAAAATGTCATTATCATTTGTACCACAAACATGCACTAATAAAAATGGAACTAAGAAAACCCACTCACCATTCCATGGACAAATCTTCTCCAACAAAACCACTTTCCAGTGCCAAAAAGCTGACTGGGTACTTCCTTGTAAGGCAGAAGTCCCATTCATGAGCATGTCATCTTCATGATTTAATCATACCGTAAGGCCAAACTTCCTAACACCATCACATTGGGAATGAGGGCTTCCAAACATGAACTTGAGAGAGAGACACAAATATTCAGTCTATAGTATGCATCCTGTTTCTAAAAAGCATAAGACTAGAATTCCCAGAAGTTGGATGTATTTTCAATGACAAGGAAAATAATAATGCTAAAAAGAAGAGAACATGCATCTGAAAAAAGAGGGAAATTCATTCATTAACTGTGAATAATACTTCACAGTTTATGAGGCACTGCCATATATTAATGCATGTTAATAAAGACCTATACATAAATTAATATTATATTAAAGCTTTATTTATGTTAATAAAGACTTCCAGTTCAAGGTGGGGAATGAAGCATACATATTTAATTCTCCTCCTTACAACCCCAGTGAAATGACAGTAATTAAAGGAAGCAATCCACAGCTGAACTGAAATCAAAAAAGACTCCCAGAAAAATTACTATACTCAAGTACTTCTAGAGAATAGAAAGGAAATAGCACCAGTCTGCCTAAGAAATGAAGGCAGAGCATTCCCATATAACCTCACACATGGAAGGCCACTGGTAAGAATGAAGAAGGGATCTCCTAGAGAGTCTTGGATGGGTCAGTGTGGAGGAGGGCAGCCCCTACCTTGCAGGGCCCATCATGGAAATTAATTAGAAGGCCTTCTGTTCTACTGCTGGCTTGACTTGTTTCTCTTCTCCATTAACGGAACAGTGGGTGCTGCTTTTACCGCATGCTGAGGTCCTCATAAATGCCTCCTGAAAGTGAGAGAAGTTACCTGGGAGGACTCCTCTCACAGGTATTAGAGAATAGAGAGAAGTAGAACAAACCCTAGAGCCGAACCTGAAGGCAAATGGAGACAGGAAATCCAAAAGTAAAAAGCAAACACCCTCTCCCTCCTCGAAGTCCTTGTTTTCTGGTAGGTATTTGAGGTTTAAATCTTGGCTCTCTCCTCTCACACCCATAGTCCTTTACAGAAGGTCTCCTACTAATACACTCTACCTACTTACCCAGAACTCTGTTTCTATGGAGGCAGCCTGCTTTGGCTAATAGTACCAACTTCAAAGGGAGACTAAATCAGTGACTGATATTAATCAGTGTATTCTTTCATTCATAAACATGAACCAGCATCTAAAGATCGTCAAGCGTTGGACAAAAACAAGTAATTTAAAAGATAAAAACAAAAATAAGTACATAAACAGTTCAAAAATAGCAAAGAAAGAATATTTTAACCCAAAGATCTCAAAGATGTAGTGATCAATCAAAATTTAATTTTCTAAATTTTTATAAATTGAAAAGCTCTAATAGTATAATTTATGAGCTATGAAGAGATATTATGATTTGTGAATATAATGTGTGCAAATTGGTTAACACAAGCATTACTGAAAATACTCAATTTTCTGTGGTTAGAACATTCAGAAGATAACCTTTTAGCAATTTTGAAATGTACAGTACTAAATTTATATTCATATGCAGCATGCTCAAAAAAGAAAAAAGAAATCTACATTCCTCCTGCCTGACTGAAACTTTGTGCCTTTGGTCTGGCATCTCTTCATTTCCTCATCCCTGGCCTCTTAAATCACCATTCTAATTTCCTGATTTTATCCGATCAGTTGCTTTAGATTCCACATATAAGAGAGAATGTACAGAATTTGTTCTGTGTCTGGCATATTTAATTTGGTGTATAGTCCTCCAATTCTATCAGTGTATACAGAATTTATTTTTACTTTTTTTAAGGATGAGTAATATTCATTGTATATGCACATCACATTTCTTACCCATCCATCTGTGGATGGACACAAGTTGATTCCATCACTTGGCTAAGTGAAGAATTCTGCAATGAACCTAGGTGTAAAGATACCTTTTAATGAACTGATTTCACACAATACCCAGAAGTAAGATTGTGGAGTTGAGAACTTAAGTTTTTAAATTAGAATTATTAAAGGTCATTAAATGACAATATCTAGAAAGCAAAGCCTGAGATCTTTAAAAGGAAACAAAGATACCATATCTTTTTTATCCATTTTTCAGTTGATGAACTTTCTGATTGTTTCCAAGATTTTGCTATAACAAATCGCGCTGCTATAAACATGGGTACACATATACCTATATCATTGTGGTGAATTAAATGGGACCTCTAATCCTAGTTTTTGAGGAATCTCCAGAGTGATTTCCAAAGTAGCTGCACAAGTCTACCTTGCCACCCACAGTGAAGAATGGTTCCTTTTTCCCCACAGCCCCTCCAGCATTTGTTATTGGATGATTTCTTCATGATAGCCATTCTTACTGGGATGAGATGGAATCTCGGGGTTGTTTTAATTTGCAACTCTTGAATGAACATTTTTCCAAGTATTTATTTGTATTTCTTCATCTAACAAGTGTATATTCATCTCAGATGCCTATTTATGGATTGGATCTTTGAATTTGTGGTCTGATTTCAATTTCTTATATGTTCTAGATATAAGTCCCTTGTCTGAGGGACAGTTAGATAAAATTTTTCCCACTCTGTGTGTTGTGTTTTCACCCTGTTGGTGATTTCTTTTTATGTACAAAAGCTTCTTAATAGGATGAGACCCTAGTTGTTGATTCTTTGAAGTGTTTTCCTAAAAAGAAGGATAAACTTGAGACAAGTATAGGGAAATAAATGCAACTTGAGTCCACACTTATAAGTGAAATAAATCAGTCTCGCATGTGTAAACATCGTATTATCTCCCTAGTATATGAAGCTGAAAGAGTAAATAAGACTCAAAATATACACTAGATATTATGAAATGGGAAGAAAGTGCCAAAAAGTAAGATAACCTAGAATGGGGGAAAGGAGAAAAGAAGAGAAAAGGAAAACAAACAAACAAACAAACAACAAAATATGTGTGTGTGTATATATATATATATATATATATACAGACTTAGATAGCTAAGATAGTTATACTACTAATTACTATTAGCTCATTGAAAGGAAAGATATTTGCCTATATTGTTTGATCAGTTTTTCATGCCTATATCTTGATATATGAGCAACTACTTTGACGATAACAATACTCTGTACTAACCATGGTTACTCTCCTACAATCTTCTTTTGAAATTTTGTACCATTGTTTGTATTGTTTGTTTTTCTTTGCTTTAAAATAAAAAACAGAACATTTTGACAAGAACATAAAAATGAAATATAAATAAAAGGAAACCAAAATTTGTTCCTGAAAACTACAGATCTCTTTGGCACTAAGCATTTAACAGAGGGATTGAAAGATAGAATGAATGTAACTAAAGCCCAAACACATCTGAAGCACAGTAATTTGCAAGTTGAGAAAATCAACCCAAGTAAGAAGCCCTAAAAAAATGTGTCCAATATTCAACCAATGAAATTTTTGAAAACAACAAAAGGAGACCAGCATTAAGAAATTTGTAGTGAGAAGTCTGAAGCTTAGAGAAGTGATTCAATTTTTCAGTCATCCATAGAGTCTGATACATTCCAGGAGTGTCTTTTTCCTGCAATTAATACATATAAATGTGGCCTCAATGGTTGTTTCTGGCCTGCCTCCATGTGATTGGTCAGTGCTTGTGCCAATCTAGTGTACATCTGTCATTTCCTTTTGCTATCTGTGTGCTGAGTATCAGCTGATAAGTATTTAAATATCACCCCTGCCTAAGTAATACTTTTCCATTATTAATTCCATGGTACAATGGTACAATCAAAACAAGAAGCAATTTGAGATCTCAGTGGGTCTCAGATTTGAAACCAGAAAAATGAAATAAGGATTGATTCTGTCTTACAAACTGATAAATGTCATGAGTAAATGTGGACTTCTTGCTCTTTGTCTACACATCAAGAAAGAAAGAAATTAATGCTTTAGATTTGAATCTCTCTCTCTCGCTCGCTCTCTCTCTCTCTCGCACACATACACACACACACTCACTCTCTGTCTCTCTGTCTCTCTCTGTCTCCCTCTCTCTCTCTCTCTCTTTCATATAAGAAGCTGATCTTTCCTATTACCATCATTCCAGAAGAGTAACAAGGGCGGTCAGGGGATCAAGTCCCAAACTGAATGTTTCATCCAAAGAATTTAGCAGAAAATGGGTTACAAGACGCAGAGCTGAAACTGGTTGAATGGGAAAAGTAAACAAGAAACAGCCTAGAGAACTTGGGACTCATTACTGACTTCCACAGCAGGTAGATAAAGTGAACTTCTCACACAGGTTTGTGTGGACTAGTCAAATTTTTTTGCTCAGTTTTCAAAAGAGCAGGGAATAAGCAGTCTGTAGAATCACCATAAACAACCTAAATCCAGTTCATACAATGATCCCATTAATTCGCCCTTGTTACAGTGTAAAACTGTCCTCAAAGTTCTTAACTATGAGATTCCTCCTTTGATACACCAGAGAAGAAATGACTAAAAGTGGCCCTCAGATCTACCTACATGAAACCAAAACCAGATAAATCCAAAGCAAACAGTATACTGGTACCCAGAGCAGCACAGAGGGTTTGTAACAGCATTCATAAAACTGGGACCTTTGCCTCCTTGAGAACTACAAAACTGAGATCCCACTCGGAAGCATTAATGGAGTAGTTTAGACTCTGGTTAAGATTTGTGGGATTTTGCGGAGTGTGTTCACCCCTTAAGAGCCTTCTCTGAAATATTTGGGAGTTATAAGCTCATAAGAACCATAGACCTGGGTCTTAAATGTCATTTTCATAGCTCCTCTGTGGCCTACTAAGAAAGCAAACAAAATACTGCCAAGCTACCTGCTGTTTTTGCACCTCTCGTTCCTTCTGGCCAAACATACTGGGCAGAGCCAGCTTCATAAAGAGTTAAACATCATGGGAATTCTTCTGTGTTTAAAAATGTTGCAAGACTTACTTCTGTGTGCACACCTGTATTTCCTCCCCCCCTCCTTGGTCTCACAAATACATTTTACAGATTTTACAGTGTTCTTTACAACTCACCTAAAACACATAATTTTCCTCCTGCTTATACCACTTATTTATTATTTATTTATTAGATTTATATTGTGTTTTCCTGCAAAAGGCTCAGGGCACCACGCAGCCAACTGTTATATAATGCACATGAAACTCTTCCTTTAAACCACAAACAACAAAGTAGCCAGGGGAGAAGCAGAAAGGATAGAACAAGCTCCGGAAGGAGAAAAGGCCCTGGCTCTGGTGAAACCTGCAGCCGAGGAGTCACTGTGTCAGGAGGCCAAGAGGAACAGGGTCTGTCTCTACCCTGCTCAGTTGCTCGCTCTCCCCTTGCAAAGAGCCCAATACCGTCTCCTCCTCCAAACCAAAAAATTCAAGTAGCTCCATTTTTCACCGGAGTCAGTGGAGGGCATGCTGCCAATCACTCAGCGCCCTCAAGAGGTGTATCTGAGCACAGATATACCTACATAAACAGTCGGTGGAAGGAGCTATAGGACGCACCACCGAACAGCGAAGGTTTACGAAAGGGAAAGAAATTGTTCAAAGGAAGGAACTACTGGGGTGAGGGAAAGGAGAAAATAGAAAAAAGAAAAAAGGAAGGCGCTATATATATATATATATATATATATATATGAACAGCTGGGATAACTGTACAGCTGGTGTCTGATGGTGTACTGAAAGGAACAGTTAATGCTTAAAATTTTTTATATTCTGACCAATTTTGCATGCTTATATCTGGTAATCTGAGCAACTGATCTAAAGACAACAATATGCAATGGAACAACCATGGTGAATTCCTACCATTTTGTCTAGTGAAACTCTGTATTACCTCCAATGTTTTATTTAATAACTATTCTTTATTGTCTTTAGTGGTTTGAACAATCTTCCATTCTCACATCTGGTAATCTGAGCAACGTTGTTGAAGATAACTATATGTAATACAACAACCACTGTTCATTCCTGTCATTTTGTTATGAAACCCTTGTATCACTTTTAATGTTCTTGCTTTGTTTTGTTTATGTCTGTGACATTGGTACGCTGCTATTGTTATTTTTTTTTACTACTCTCTTTAAAATAAAAGATTAAGTTAAATCAAATTTAATTTAATTTAAAAATACAAATGCAATTCCTGGTCAGTTCTCAGCTCTCCTGAATGTTTATATCTTCCGAAGTCTCTACAGATTTCCGAAGGCTTGGGCAGCACAAGAGTTCAAAAATTCTCAAAACCAAAATAGTGACTGGCTGATCTCAGTATTCTTTTTTTGTTTCTTTCTGAGATGTTTTCGCTTTGTAGTACAGGCTGGCCTTGAACTCACCATCTAGCCCAGGCTGGCCTCAAAGTTGCAGTGATTCTCTGGCTTCAGTCTCTTGAGTGCTGGTATCACAGGTATGCACTATCATGCCCAGCTGACCTCAGCTTTTAAATCTCAGGCCACAGTGATTTGACAGTCATGTACTTACTGACTTCCTGCACCTGTAATGTTGGCAGTGGAAGAGGAGGAGATGGTAGGAGTGAGAAAAGAAGGAATCTGTCCTAATTTTCCATCACAACAAGAAATGACCATTCCCACTAACTGGAGTAGGTAACCTAAGTCTCCTCATCAACAAGTGGAATCCCAAAAGGAAAAAATAATACTGCTGGTACTAGCACGGGTGTGAGTATTTAGTGAGGTCTGTGTGCCAGGTACTTGTATTCCCATGACATACGCATCCTAGGACAAATCTACAGAATGGGCAGGACCGTAAATTTTCCTGCTTCACAAATAAGAAAACAGAAACCCAAATAAGTTCTTTGCCCTGACTCTGCCAGAAAGTGCTTGAGAGAGGATCCAAACCCAGCACTCATAAACAACAAAACAAGCGAACACAGAGAAGACATTCTAGGAACTGATAAAAATGGCACTCTTGACAGAGCACATTGGCTCAAGCTCCCCACAGCAGAGACTCTCCATAGAAAGCTAACAGCACAAAGGACAGTCAGGGGCCACAGACAAAGAGGCCTTACCCAAAGGAAGGAGCAAGCCTCGGGCAGAGGAACAAGAGACAACCTGCCTCCAGGCAAACAGAGGAGCGGCACACTGAGACCTCCGGAAGACGGGAGGTCAGAATGGACCAGCTAAGGTTGCTCCAGTCTGAACTGAGCAAGGATTTATAAAGAAACCACCAAAAAGTAGGTTTCCCCCGTGGACATTTCTCAGAAGCTAAATGGATTTACAGGCAAACAAGTTTAATTCACCTCTCCTCAAATGCCAGTAGGTGTCCCTCAGTCCCAAACACTGAGGACCTATCAGTGGTGAAGCTGTAGCACAGGCGTTGTTTTTCTTTTAAGACTAAAAATGTTAACATATGAGATGTTTTCTTCTAAACTAAAACCTTAGTATTCAGGTTTAATTGCAGTGTTGGCACTTTGTAATGAACATGTGGGTTTCGGGTTGCACATTGGGCACTCATCTCTAAAAGGTTCACCATCACCGGATATTGTATCTACGGAGAATTTGCTTAGTGTACTGTGCCTCCCTTCTGAATCAAATCTTGCTCTTTGGCCTGGTTCAAAGAGTTTTCCAAAGATTTCCTCTCTTCCAAAGAGTTTTCTTTGAGAGTACACTTAAAACCGCCCATAAGCAAAGTCCAAAGTAGTTAATAATTGAAATTAGTACCAACCTGGAAATAAAGATTTATTACTTTACCCTGAGGGGAGGTTCCAATGGGGTTCCTTGGCACTCATTTTTACTGGAGGTGGAGTGCCAGTTGCATGCAACTGAAAAACTAACCCACAAGTTGGGGGAAACCTGGGGTGTTTAATTCACACCTTCCAGGGGTTCCAACAGTTCAATGCCATTCTTTGGAAGGTGGACGAAAATATCAACAAAAAGCAGTCACTTATTACATAGCTTTAAATTTCCTCTTTGCCCACAGTGGAGGTTTGTGTATGGAGCTGAACAAAACTGAGTGCTGCACTTACCTTTCTGTGGTTTTACTACTGCAGAAAACTTGCTTTAAAAGATTGTGGATACTACTGTTTTTCTAGACACTGTCACTAAGTACATAGGGAAATTTCTCAAAAGAAATACATGATGCTTGTACGGGAATTGCTGGAAGTTTGGAGTCTTTCTGAATGGTATGTGGAAAGCTTGGCTCTTCCAAGGTTTTCTAATCTTTATGTTTATTTTAATGGTTTCCTATGTCAATATGACTTGTGTGAACAGGCTAACGATAAAAATCAATACCTTATTAAATCAGATCATTTTGTGGAGACTTTGATCCTTAATTGTTGTCATGTCCCCAAAGACCATGACCAGATGGACTTGAGCATTGTTGAATTCTCCTTATTACTTGAACTTTGGGTTGTTTACATCGGTTAAGTTTGCATTACAGAGACCTTGAGTAGTTTAATTCCCTGGCATTATTCTTCTGATGGCCACCATAATATTCTCCCTGATATGTTGTACACTCTCAAGAGTCTTCAATGCATTTACTCAGCTCTTCCTTGAACAATGAATAATGTCATTATGGCTACAATAACAGAAAGATGAGAAAATCATAAATAATCACCCAACTAATGGGACACTATGAATTCTGAAATCTGTACTAAGACCCAATATGTTCATTATACTGATGACCAAAAGAGTTACCAGTACCCAACCAAGGTCAAACCTAAAAGGCTGACCCCCAGGAGAAAACTGGATTCAATTAACTCACGCCTTTAGCTTCCTCCACGTGTAGAGAATTATAATCTACTTAATATGTGAACAAGCTCTAATCTAACTTCAGCATAGATTATTGAAACAAGTAATCAATTCTTGGCCAACTTTCGCAGCCTAGCTTCCAACCACGCATCGGCTGTAAATTGTATCTCAGTGTGATGGGTGCCGAGCAGTAGCCAATCAAGGTACTTCTGTAGGTCACTTCGTTTTCTGTCTGTAGGTTCTGCCTCTTCACATTGCTAGCTTGAGCACTCAACTTGTTCTGGATCAGGGCGCTGCTCACTTCATGAAACTTTCCTTTATTCAAATGAACTGCTCAATGTATTACGTCCAAAGTTGTATTGTGTTATACTACTTGAGAAGCTGAGTAACTTGCCAAAGTCACAACACCAGTAAAAAGTTAGAAACAGACCCCCAGCCTGAGAAGTCTGACTTCTGAGCCCGTCTTCACCACCACCACCAAGCTCATCACTGTGCTGCTGCTCTCTGATCTGTCCGACTTCCCTTCAGAGAAGAAAGCTAGCAAAGGTTCCCTTTCATCTCTCCTCCTAGAGGGCCAGTCTATTTAACTCTGCCACCCTGGCCACAAAGAAATTATCTGCAAGAAGAGACCATGTAGTAAGAAAGGTAGCATGGAATTCTGGTTTACTAGGATATTTTCAGACATTCTCTAAAAAGCACATAGCATCACAGAACAGAAAATAATGTATACAGTCCCTCCTTGGAGGCCTATGCCATGTGCCAGTTATGGTGACTGTAGCAGGTCTGGGAAACAGCAGTAGACCCTGGGAACTGCAGGCAACGTGGATTGTGCCAGGATTGACCTGTACCTACCTTCCTCCCTCCCCACTTAGAAAACTCCACACCACCTCCACCCTACAAACGGTTCTTCTCATTCTTTAACTTTTAGAAGAAATGACACTGACTCACAGATGTCCTCCTTAGCTGTGCAATCTAAAGAAGCCACTTTCGTAGGAGCCTTTCCCACAACATCATCCTATCATCCTGGCACTCATCACAAGAGTGCATGATTTCGTTGACTGACTTACCTATTCTTGTTAGTGCGTTATTAATTTTCTAGGAATGCTATAACAAAATACCATAAAAATGAGCAGCTTGAACAATAAAAGTAAGTTTTTACTCAGTTCTAGAACCAGAGGCTCAAACTCAAGGCTGTTGCCCTCAGAGTCACACTCCCACTGAGATGCTAGCAGGTATTTCCTTGCCTCCTCCTAGCTCCTGGACATAGCCACTGACCTCTGGAGCTTCTTAGCTTATGGCCACATCACTCCAGTCTCTACTTCTGTTGTACAAGGTATTCTACAAATACGTCTTAGTGTCCAAATTTCCATCTCATAGGACATCAGTCTTGTTGCACTTTGGGTCCATCCTACTCCAGTGTGATCTCATCTTAATTTAGCTAATTATGTCTTTAAATGACTATTGCCAACTTCCAGAACTGTAAGAGAATACACTTGCATTGTTCAAACCTCACAGCTTGGGGTAATTCATCACAGCAGCCTTAGAGAGCCATCACGAAAAACTCACTGGGCTTTGTTAAACCCAGGGTTTCACACCTTTATTGGACCAAATAAATATTATCCCTGTGGTAGCTATCAGCAATCCTTTATTCCTTGCAGGGGGGAATGTGTGTTTTAGAAAAGTATGTCTAGTCTTACTGTTTTAGAGATGAGAAAAGCAAGATTCAAAGAGGATAACGACCCACACACTCACACATAATAGGGCAGAGACAGCTCGGACTCCAAGTCCTTTCAGAATTCTCTTTCCCATCCGGTAGTTTCCTGCCTCCTTTATTTCCCAGCCTCCGTGGGAAGTGAGGTGCCTTGTGAAACCTCTGTCTTGCCTTTGTGCTCATCAGAAACAGAACAGGGCACTTTTCCCAACTAATGAAGGGAAGTGTGAAGAAAATTACTTAATGTATTTCCAGCCAGCAGGAGAAACTACTGTCTTTTAACAGAGGTTGAGGCAAATACATTCATGAACCAAGAACAAAAGCACCCGATTCCATGTGCACTGTGACTGAAGTAGGCTTGCACTAAGTGAAAATATGACCGAGCTTGGTCTGCATCTCCACATCCTTCTACACTTTGTGCCTAGGGAAAGAGAGAAGGGACTGTGAGCCTCTTCTGTCCACAAAGGAGAATAGTTTGATTTATCCCACTGTGGACATTTTGATCCTTCTCCATCCTCTTTTTGGCTTCTGAAACTCCCCCCTTCCCCTTGCATGCAGAAGGTACCAGATGCAGAAGTCCACTCCAGCTCTGGCACAAGGGAGGTCGCTTCTCCTACCTTCCACCTGATAGGCTGCAGTGGCTGCCCCCCAACCAAATCCTGCCGGGAAAGCCATGGTTCCAGAAGCTGCAAACAGGAGCTCAACACCCTGTAGTCAGGAAAGCCAAGTAACTGGGCAAGTGTGAAGTGAACTCTCACCCCAGAGCAAAGTGCCAGCATGCACATAAATGCGCAAACAAGAAGCGAGTCAAATTAAAGGCTCGCTTGGCTGGCCACAGCCCCGCTGAGGATGCCGGTCACCCTGCACAAGGTAAGCAATTACATGTTCTCCTCCAGCTCTCCCCGATGCGCCTTGCTGCCAAGATAATCTTTTCACTTTTAATGTAATGAGTGGATATTGTTTATTAAAGTTATATAGTTTACTAGAACTTTCTCTTAGCCAATTCCTCCAATTCCTGATCAATTTTCCCTAGACATGTCCTATTTGCAACTGTGTCTTCTGGTATTCATTCCCATGTTATTTAAATAATAGGCTGATACTGTTGCTTCTTAAATTCCTTTTAAATATTAGGTAACTATTCACTTCTGGGTATAGGAATGGAAGATCTAAAGCATCATGTTTCTCTGTCTCCCTTCCTCTCTCTGTCCCTTACCCTCTCCTTCTCCCTCTCCCTCTCTTTCATTTTCCTTAACTCATCCACCCAACAAAACATTCTTTTATATTTAAATAAAACAAATAGTTATACTACTACAATTATGTATGATTCAAAGATTTAAAGATCAGTACTGGTGATGTAGCTGAATGGTATATCACTGGCCTAGAATATACAAGGCCTTATATTGAATCTCCAGCAGCACACACAAAAAATTCAAAGTTGGGCCATGTTTTATGCCATGCTCACATGCAACTTTATTTTTGCTTTTTGTTTTTGAGTCAGAGGTTGACCTTGAACTCATTATATACCCCAGGCTGGCCTTGAACTGGAGACAATCCTCCTGCCTCAGCCTCCCAAGTGTTGGGATTACAAGCATGCACCACCATGTCAGGCCAAATTTTTATTTTCTCTCGAACTAATCAACTGTCTGCTCTCTACACTTATTTAATTTTCTCTACACATGTTACTAATTCATTCAGAAATACTCTAACAGAATTATAAATCTCTGAGTTCTTCAAGCAACTCTGTTTTCCTGTTCCATTCCACACTGTTCATTTTTAGGCCACCTGAGAGTCATAATCCATGATCCCCATGACGTCTTTCAGGGAGGTGCTTCCATCTCTTTCCTTGTCTTTCTTACTTTGTGCTTCTTCTTTTCCAAGAAACAAATTCTCAGATCACTTTTTATTAAAGGGGACATGGAAGACAAAAATTTCAACATGCTGTGGTTCTGAAACTGTCTTTAGTCTAACATCACACTTGATATGCAGTTTATTTATGATTGAATTTTATGGCAAATAATTTCCACTTGGAATTTTGAAGTCCTTGCTTCAAGATTTTTCTAAAATTTCCAGCTTGGCAGTTGAGCAGTTTTTATACATAATCCGTTTTGCTCTTCCAGCCCTTCTTTGCTGTTCCCTATGCTTCTGTTTCTGAAATGGTACAGACATGCACCTCAGTGTGGGGCTTTTCTTCCGGGTGTACCATGGTCCCACAGATCACAGGCAACAGGCCAAACTAGATGAGGGATCCATGGGAATTGTCTGTATTACCGTCACCGCCTTTCCAGAAAGCTAAGATTGATCCAAAAATATTTTAAAGCCTGTGGAGAGAAAATCAGGCAAAAGACGTAAGAGAAGTTACTTACTTGGCATCGCCAAGCACGCACTGAAGCACCCTGTGTTGTGTAATGACGAGAGCATAAGGGCTGAAAGGAGACAGAGGTTGAAATCCTACCGTCTTCAGCTACCCTAACCCAAAGAAAAGGAGAAGAGCTTAAATGTAAAATCCAAGGAGGAAAGATAATTAATACATTTAAAAGCATCTGATGGATCAATATCAAAAATGAAGGTCAAATTATTTAATTCAGCAGCTAGAGTAATTGAGTTCTGAAGTAATCATTGTAAAGCGAATGAGAAATATTAAAATATTTTCATGCGTGAACACTAGATGGCAGTATTGCAATTTTTTAGGTTTATAAGTGGCTACACAAACGTATTAACGTTTAGCATCCCTCCGGTGACAATGTAGTGCACTAGCCCCTAGCTGATTACCACCACTCTTCTAAAGATTCTTCTCCAGAAATAACCTGCACTCTCAGTATCCCACATTCCCTAAAGGTATTTGCCCACAGATAGCAGAGTTTCACTTTTCTCCACTGTGATTGGGTCCTCTGGTACAGCAGTGCCCAGCTTTGGATGTCAGGAATTCTTCACACTCTTAAAAATAATCAAGCCTGCTACAAAGGCTTTCTTTTTCTTTTCATTAATGTGAGACAGATGCATAGATAGGTGCCTTTTATTGTATTACAAATTAAAGTGGAGATTTCTTTAAAAAGTCTGTATAGTTAATTTAATTTTAAAAAGCAATGTAATGTAAGTATTTTATGAAAACTAAGCATAGAACAAAAAAAAAAAAAAAAGAGAAAGCCCACGGGTAAGGAGGAGGCACAATGGGGGAAAGATATTGAGAAGTAGGAGGACTATGTTCAAACGGGAAGGGCACAAGGGGGGAAGGAGAAGAACAGAAACAAGGATGAAAGATGTAAACGAAGCTTTTGTAACTAGCGAAGGAAGGAGGGGTTGAAGGGAGGGGAGGGGAATGGGAAAAAAAGAATTAATATATATCATGTTCAGGTGCAAATTTCCTATGTGAATGTGACCAATGTGCATGACACCTGTGTACTAACAAAAAGTAAAACAAAAAAATAGCTTCATTGCTGGGCTGGTCAAGAAAATAATATGAAACAAAAGAATTTTGTGAGGAGAACAGCGTTGTTTTACATTTTTATAAATCTCTGTCATGCCTGGCTTAGCAGAAGACAGTGAGATACTCATGTTTTCTTCTTATTGTTTGCTGCCTATAGAAAACTCATCTGCACATTCAGAGAGTGAGAAATGAGGTGATAAAGGAAAGTCGTGTACTATATTATTGTTCCGCTAGTTTTGAACTTCGGATCCTGAAAGGGGATTTGAGGTCCCTGCGGTCCACGGACCATACTTTAAACATGGCAGCTCTCTCTCGGTGTTCCCCTACCGCAGCCTCCCTGCGTCCTTCTCACTTTTCAAAGAGTCCTTTCACTAACATCCCCTCAACTAAGGTCTTTGTGGGTCTAAGGCATGAATCTCAGGTGGGAAAGAATTGCTGTTTCTTCATTTTCTTTATAGGAAAAGAACTCTGACTTCATGGCACCATCCAGAAAATCTGGCTGAAAATTTAACTAGTCATTATTTGGCTCCACTCCATTTTAGGACAATAAAAGAAAATTAGGTTTTATGAGGACCAACTTTTTGCCTTGTGTCCCTAACTTCCTACTACCCAGTTTTTCTCCCAGTACTTCTTTACACTGTTAAAAATAATCAGTACTGCTAAGGAGTTACTGGATCACACCAAAATGTTCACTTCCTGAACCTACCAAAGTACTATCATGTCCATTGATGACCATGAGGTATTTTGATTTTTATAGCGTTAGGGACCAAACCTAGGGTTTGTGTATGCTAAGTATATGCTACCATCAAGCTACACTGCCAGGTGTTTTGTGTGTATTTCCCACGGCAGGGACAAAATATCCAACAACTCAGATATAAAGGGAGAGAGGTGGCTTCGCACTCACGGCTTCAGTGGGTCCCGTTTGTGATCAGCTGACTACAAGGCAGAAACGGCAGGGTAGAGAGGTGCAGTAAAATATAGTCGCTTACCTCTCTGCAGTTAGGAAGCACAGAGAGAAGAGAAAGACAGAGGCAGAGACAGAGAGACAGACAGAGGGACAGAGAGGAGAACCCAGGGACAAGCAGATCACACTGCCTGTGACCTACTTCCAACAAGGACCCACTTTCTAATCACACACTCAGGACTGAACTGATCGATGAATGGATCCACTGGTGAGTATAATGCCCCATAACTCAGTCACGTCCCAAAAGAAAATACTCGGGGGACATTTTAGATCTATGTCCTAACACCAGCACGTGGACTTATGTTTAGGAACATGAATCATTCCAATACAATAAAGGTGAGATCTCATGCGCATCTACCCTCATCACAATCGCACACCAATCTTTCCAAGGTCCTGTCGTTTCTTTTCTATTCACAAGACTGACCCATCAGCTTTTGTCTACTGACCAAGCCAGAGCAAATATAAGATCCTTGCACTAGATTCTGTCTTCAGGTATGCTCTTTCCAGCAAAGTCCAAGGAGTGCCGAGAGATTGTAAATTCAATGCCCTCTAAGTCTTAAAAAAAAAAACTTGTAGAAAACTCTGTTAACTGAAAAACAAACAATTCTTTATTAAGAATTCAATTCCATTAGTCATCACCCTCAGCCTCCCAATTTCAAGTGCCAAGACTCAAAAACTGAAGATTCCTGAGTACTTGTGCTAAGGGAAAAGTAAAGATATAAGTGAGCATCTGTCTCTCTGCAGCAAAGAAGCCCGTGTGGTAGAGCCAATTCTGCGTGCTTTTCTAACTAAACCTGCATGTAGACACCATTTGTCAGTTTGTCTGCATATAGGGGTGGCCCTGTGTCTATGTCTTGGCCATTGGAGTTCAGTAGGAGTAATGTGTGCTCTGCTAGTCTGGTTCAGTACAACCTTCATATACAATTGTAGTACTCAGGTTTTATCCACAAGTCATCATTCCACTCATGCATGGGCTGGACATAGAGGCTCCATGGGGAGGCCCGAAGCTCTGGAAACTCCTAGGCAGAAGGAACTCGGTTCCCTGCCTCACTGCATGGTGCCAGACCCAGCACCAGCCATCTTGCAACAACTCACTCTGTACTTGGTATGAACAAGATATAAACTTTTACCTTGGTAAACCACTGTGATTGGACATTCATAATAAATGGTAAACCCACTCTGAATAAGAAATATCTATCTAGTTATATAGTATGTGTTATGGTTGATACATTGTGTCAACTTGGGGAGTCTAGAGGTTTAACTAAGTAACTCAGCAGTTGTAAATCTTAGGGTAAAAAGGACATGGCCCTTACCCTTGTGGGATGTTGTTTATGTTAATTTGGGAAGTTTAAAAGATTAACTACGCGATTCAGCAGGAAGCCAGGGTGTTTATTTGTATTCATTCTAAACCTCTGGAAGAGGGGGGCATGGAGATTCTGTGAGTGCTACACACCCCCTGGGTGGGGGTAGGCTGTTTACAATGTAAGGGAAGAAAAGAGGCTACTTGCAGCCATTCTTCCCTTTTGCTGGTTGTCTTTGCTGTGCTCTGGTGCCATGAACTGTTGCCCTCTGCCATGTGCCACTCTGCCTCAGAACCAGCCACGTATGGACTGAAACCTCCATGAACTGTAAGCTAAATAAACCTTCCCTTTCTTCATTTTGGATGTTGGGTATTTTGTCTCAGCAACTAGAGTAAAGTAACCAAGACAGTATGTATGCATTTTATAGTCTCTGTATG
Organism: Dinomys branickii; assembly: GCA_004027595.1. Classification (NCBI taxonomy): domain Eukaryota; kingdom Metazoa; phylum Chordata; class Mammalia; order Rodentia; family Dinomyidae; genus Dinomys; species Dinomys branickii. The sequence goes on along the minus strand of PVLD010015269.1, from coordinate 15,758 downwards.
TTATATATATATATATATATATATATATATATAAAATAAGATAAAAATATAGAGATATATTCATGGAAGCAGTCTTCAAAGTACTTCCTTCTAGGGACAGACGGCAGCTCTTTAATGAGATCATGTCACTATATAAGGACATGAAGGAGAAAGTACAGAAGGGCCACGTGGGGTGAGGCACCCCACAGGGCAAACCTATCCACAGATGTTATGCAATGGATTGTTTGTCATAACTCTGCATTTGCAAGAAAGATCTGGTCCAATTTTGAGCTAAGAAGACACACTTTTACAAAAGTACTCTCTAAACAAGGGCCCCTGATTCCTACCTTGCTGGCAGTTTTGAATTTTTCAATAATTCTAATCACAATTGTTCATTTACTTTCTGTAAGACCTCCCAGGCTGTCTAAAATGTCGATTTTATTGTGTGAGGCTGAAATTATGTAAACTCATTGTGGCAATACCAGTTTCTCATGCATGAAAATGCAAAACTGTGTAGGCTATAACAATGCTTTCAATTTCTAAGTAGACAGAATCTGTCAAAACATGGTTTCAGAAAGTAAATCAATACTAAGGGGAATCTATGTAAAACTCTGACAACCATATGTGTTGTGCATGTGTCAAGGGAAGGGCAGGGACATTTATACGCTGGGGCAATGAGGACTTGGTCAATCTGCCACTTGGTCGCAGAATCTGATTTTCTGTCAGGTTTCTGCCTCTGCTCAACATAGCCCACAGGTTTCTGGAAAATCTGAGACTGGGCCCCACCCAGTGACACACCAGCTCCAGGGATTCATTTAAGTCCATCTTCATACCTCATCTCATTGGTTATAGGGATTGGTTTAGACATGGGCTTGACATTCAACTCAAACACTGAGCTATAAGAAAAAGCCCATTAGGGTTTCAAAAAGAGAAGCTTTCTCACCTCTCACTGAAGCTATTTAAAAAGACACACGCCTCCTGTTGCCCCTCAGTTGGGAAGATTTGGCAGGTGTGTCATACACATAAGGAGGACCAGTCCGGAGCTCAGGAAAGATGAAAGGAAAAACCTTTGAGACGTCAAAAATTCCCTTTTGATTTAGGCCTGTTTGACGAGTTTCCTGTATTTGTGCAACCAACATGTTCAAACACAGCATGTGTGTGTGTGCATACATGGAGCTATTTCATGTGTATGACTGAGCATTGAACAGCCCAGGTTTGAATAGCACGGGTCCAATTATACATGGATTTGTTTTGCTTTGTTGAGATTTGCTGCAATTTGAAAAGACCGTATAGCGGTCTAGAAATATCAAAAAAATATTAAGAGGTTAAGTATGTCATAAATGCATAATGTATATGTGGATAATATTTCATTTTTTTTATTTACTACCACAAAATATATACCAAGCTCATATGAAAAGTCAAAATTTATCAAAATTTACATACTTACATGACACCATTCACAATCAAGAGAAATGTCAATAAACATTAAACAATCACAATTAAATCATAACTACGTAAAATTAACTGTTATACAAACAGTCTCACTGTCGTAATTTCACAGCCACCTCCTGTTGCTGTAACAGTGGCTCAACCGTGGTAACTCCTGTAAACAACATGTGACACAAATCATTTCCCTGTGGGCAGTCTCCCTCCCAGCAAGCTGCACAGCACAGCAAAGAGTGACCTCTCACATTCTCCGGTATTTCTAGCATACCTAATACATAGGCAGAAGATGTGTTTGTTGACTTTTGTGGTTTCTAGTTAGGAGAAAGCTATTATTAGTTAAGTTTCTGGAGAGTCAAAAGTTAGACATGAACCTTCCACTGCACAAGGGATCTGCATCGCTAATCCCTCACCCACTGTTGAGAGGTAAGGGTGTGTGTGCCATATTTGTATGTGCATGTGTTTTGTCCATCCAAGCCTGTGGCTTTATGTAGGAGCAGATGTACATAAATGAGTAGATACATGTGAAAGCAGATGTGTATATCCATATGCATATATGTGTGCATACTTCTTGGGTGTCTAGGTACCATAAATTCCCTCCAAATAAAGGAGCTTCGAAAATTTTATCTGCTCTCTTTCTAGCTGTCAAGTCCTGGCACAGATCACCAGCCTAGAAATGAAGATATATAGGAGATAATAGATTAAATTACATTATTTGCATTTATTCATTGAAATCTATATATACCCATTAAGATTTAGCATGAAAGAAATATAAAACAAGTGCCTCACTCAACATTTCAAGGAAACCATACTGCTATATAATTAAGAACTACTCCACGGAGTAATTTTCAAAACAAACAAAACATGCTCTGCCCTTCAAGGTGTTGACAGGCTGGTACTGACAGTGGCATGCTAATAATCACAAAAACCACTCAATATCACCCAAAACTCAACACGGAGCTTGGTGCTGTAAGAATAAAAGGCAATGGCGCAGAGCCCTTGAAATTCCTTCTGGGAGCCATCCAACAAATGCCCACAGCTGTGAGATCAAGTTCCAGCAGTAGCACATTTCAAGACATTATTCACAATGCAGCTGTCAGGGATTCCTCTCATTGGCGTGATTCAGACTGATCAGAGATGTTATTCCAACAGACCTGAATCCGAAAGGCAGGTCCCTTTCCTAAAAATACCCTTCTCCCAACACAGCCTAACTGCACTTGTGTCTGTACAAAGTGCTTGGAGAAGTGTTAAATGGAGCTGGGATTAGGGTGAGGCGAGGAGGCGCCTGGGGGACAAAACTAAAGGAGGCGCTGACTCTAAGTCCCAGCCCTGGTGTTAAATACCGGAAAGAACACTCGAGTTCAAAGGCTCTTCTAGAGATGACAAACCAGTTTTAGCTCCACACTGTTTGTGGCGATGCACAGGTGCGCCCTATGCCTCGGGGCTGGACTATGGCTAATGCAACCAAATCGCATAAATATCTGCGCATTGGGGTTATCTTTGATTATTAATCTCACTTAGGGATTAGGTTGGGGACTTTAAAAGTATTTTCTTCCCACAGTAAATAAAAGGATGTGCTAGAGGCCCATGAGCTGGACAGGAAGCATAAAAGCCAAACCAAGCCAAATTCAAGCTGATAATGAAATTATTTTACATGAACTAAAGGTAGCACAGCTTCCTAGCGAGTGAAGGGCTAGAAGAACTGCCCTGAACTTTCTTCTTTGGTTTCCTAATCAAACACTGCCGCATACTCTGTGTACCATTCTTAACCTGCTCCACCCCCTTCTCTGCCCCATGCAGCCCACCTCCAGTTCCTGTGACTGCAGCTCCTTGACATGTCTTACAGATGCCAACTTACTTCCACTGCAGCAATCTCTGTTCTATTTAACAGAAACCATCTCACGCCTGGAAAACTCCAAAGTGACTCCCAACTTCTACTGTAGCTTGAAAACCTCTGTGAATCACACATTACTCCATGATTATCCCTCAAAGTTCAAGCTTCTGGTCTCTGCAGAGCCTGTACGATCTGGTTCCTGCGCCACACTCTTCATGGCTGCACCACTTTCCTCTCATAATCTCTTGTAACTTTTTTCAGCTTTCTAAATCTACCACACTCCGTGCTGTTTCAGCACTGATTTTGTTGTTGGTTGTTGCTGCTGTTGATTACGGGGAATACCTAAGAACATGCTTCCTGGACTTAAGTCCCCCTTCTCTGCCATGTGCCCCTATTGTCCCTTGTAGCATTTTCTTTTTAAAATTTGTTCTGTTATCTGTCTTCCTCATCACTTTATAACTTTTCTGAGTATAGCAATTCTTTTCATCAGAAAAGCTAAGGATTAAAGGCTTGCTCTAATGAAGTTTTTTTTTTTTCTAAGCTTATTAATTCATTGACTGAGTGTATGTGGAACAGGTACTGTGAGAATCAAGGTAGTGGTGAACCGAGGAAATTCAGTTAGTCTCTGAATATGTGTGCTAGATTTCAATCTCCTCCCAATCTAATAATTGAGACCCACAACTGCTGTAGTTTGGAAATGGACTGTCACTCAAAGAAACATGTATGGGAAACTTGGTCCCCAGTGTGACAATGCTCAAAAATGGTGGAATCTTTAAAAGATGGGACCTAGTGGAAGTAGGCTACATCACTCTGAGGAACTAGGCTCAGAAGGGTTTAGTAATTCTTTAGGGACCCCATTTAGTTCCCATGAGAGGGAGTTGCTACACACTAAACAAGCCTGGCCCTGAACCGCTCTAGCTTCCTGTCTTACTAAGCATGCCATGTAATGTTACTGACAACTTGACTAAATTGAGAGACTCCTACAGAAGTGAGTGGATGATAGGGATGCTATTTTCTTCAGTGGACTAATCCCCTGATGTTCACAGCTAAATGTGGTGTTAGAGAGGACTTCATTTGAGGCGGGTCAGTGGCAGTGTGTCTTTGGAGGATATCCCTCTCACTGGTACTGTTGCTCTATGTTCTGCTTCACGGTCACCATGAAGTAAGCAGTTTTGCTCAATAATCCCTTTCATGCCATTTTGCCATGACATGTCTGCTTTGGAGCCAGCCAACAATGACCTACACCTCCTAAACAACAAACCAAACTAAACTATTTCTCCTTTAAATTGTAAGTGTTGAGTATTTTGTATCAGTAATGTGAAAACTGACTAGTACAGAAGACTAGTATCAGAGAAGTGGGTCATTGCTGTGACATCACCTTACTATGTGGTGCTGAAGCCTTTGAAACTGGTTTGTTAGAGGCATTTGGAAAGGTTTGTCTATGCAAGCTAGAAGCAGCCCTAGAATGCTGTAGGGAGAGATCCATAGGTAATTCTGGTGTGAGTACATAAGACCAAATGAAGATAGGGGTGTAGACACTAAAGGCCAGGCTCATAAAGTTTCAGCTGGGAAAGAAGACTATAGGATATAGATTAGCTGCCATGCATTCTTACACTCTGATAAATTTGTTTACATTTTTCTCATTTTGTGAGACTTTGAGGGAGGATGAGTTTAAGGGTAGTGGACTAACTCATTTGGGAAAAGAAATTTCAAGGCAGCCCAACATCCAGCCTGGGCTATTTAGCAAGATTTATAGGGATTTAGAAGAAAAAAAAGAACAGAATGTTCAAAAAACTTAAATTTGGAAAGGTAGTTGGAATAGTGACAATTTTCAAATTATGGATGATACCTCTTCTGGAATAGTGAAGGGCAGGGGCCTTAGCTCAAATATCAATCAACAGGGCAGATGTGAGGTACACCTTAACTATTTCCAAAACATGTAAGTTTGAGCATATTTCTTGAGTCCTCTGAAGTACAGTATTTCCATATATAAAATGGTAACCAGTGCTTCTAGTCCCCATGCTTGTTGTGAGGATTAGAAGAAACGATATATAGGAAATCCTGAGAATAATAGGTACCTCATTGGCATCTCAATAACAGTTGAGATGAGACACTGCTTTTTTTTTTTAAGTAGCAACTCAACTATCAGAAGACTATCAAGATCATATAAACTTGTTTGGACATGAATTCTTTTTCTTAGAATATAATATCAATACACTAGTTGACAATAAGATATGGTCTAATGGTAATAAACCAGAACAAATCTTTTTGTTAAGTTTTTTCCTATGTTCCTTTTTCTTCAGGGATAGCTCTTTCCTCATGGATACAAGGAAAGCTTTTGTCAAATGAAGGCCTTCTGATGTGCTTGAGAGAGAAGGGCAGGTAAAGTTCAGATAGGTTTTTTTTTTTTAATTTTAAAGAGAATAATAAAAAAGAATAATAGCAAAATACAAATAAAAAACAAAGCAAGGACATTAAAAGTGATACAGGATTTCAAACAAAATGGTAGAGATTAACAATGGTTGTTATATTACAGATTGTTATCTTCAACAAAGTTGTTCAGATTCCCAGATGTGAGAATGGAAGATTGATCAAACCATTAAAGGGAATAAGAAAATAATCATTTAAAAGAACATTAGACTATATGGGTTTGATTACAGAAACTAATAAAGTATTCTCTAAATAATGAAAAAAGGAACATTAGAGACAACACATAGTTCCACTAGACAGGATGGTAGGAATTCACCAATGGTTGTTATACTGCATATTGTCTTCATATCAGTTGCTCAGATTACCATACATGACCTACATCAGGAGAAGGGGAAGGCGTCCTCTGCTATTTTGGCAGATGCTAAGGTATTACATTTGGAGGTAGTGTCCTAAACTCCCTTATAACCTGCTTAAAAATACACTGAGTTCCTGGGGTTACTAATTTCCATATTTTGGGCAATATTTGCTACTAAATGGTGGCAGAATATGCCACACTAAAATATGCCCCTTGGTTTTTATGAGGATAATCTTCAGCTAACTTCACTTTAAAAACAGCTCTCCCTATACTGGGAGAAAAGAAATATTCTTCCCATCAGAGCAGGGAGAACTACCATGCAAAAGACACTCCATCTATGACAGGAGAGAAAAAATATTCTTGTGACAAGATCAAGGAGTCAAAGGTAAGAAAATGTGTACAAACAGACCTTCTTAAAAGAACGTTTTCCTTCCTTTACCCTCCCCATACATTTAAGTTACTTTTGCATAATTGCCACTCTTTCTTCAACCTACTCTTATAAGCATTTGGGCTTTGCCACCCCTTGGGGTCCTCGTTTTCCTGTGGGAGCTCTCAGACATGTAAAACTTGGTATGTTTTTCTTCCAATAATCTATCTTGTGTCCATTTAATTCTCAGGCCCAGCCAGAATTTACAAAGGTAACTATGTTAGCATAGTTATTATATCTGTTGCTGTAATAGAAATACCCTGGGCAAGGTACTTCCGTTTCTTTTGCTCATGGTTTGGAGGCTGGAAAGCCAAGAGTAAAGCGCTGGCATCTGCAGAGGGCATTCACGGCACATCGTCTCACGACTGAAGGGAAAGTGAGGGTGAGAGGAGGAAAACAAGGGCAAAATGATCAGGAATCCACTCTCCTCCACAACAATGACATTCACTTACTCATGAGGGCAGAGCACTAACCGTCTCTCAAAGGTCCTACCTGTCAGAGGGTCACTGTGGCCCGTGTCCGTAATCCTAGCACGCTGGGAAGCTCAGACAGGAATATGACAAGCTCTTGCCCAACCTGAGCAACGTAGCAAGACCCATTTTCAAAAGTAAAAGGAAGGAAGGAAGGGAGGAAAGTTATGGGAGGTGAGGAATGTTCTCTGTGAAGGCTTTGGTTTGAATCACAAAAGCCGAGGAAGGGAAAAGTCTCACCTATTATCACTGTTGATTTGAGAATTAAATTTCCAACACACAACATTTGGGGGACATAATCAGACCCTAGTAGAAGTAAAATTTTGCCTTCCACCCACTCTGCTTGCAGGAGTTAAATTTCAGCCCTCCAGGAAACTTTGAGAAGTTATTCATGGGGTTTTGTCATGAAGTTCTCCTTCTATTCCTTAGAGAGGCAATCAGAAACTACAAAAATGAAAGAAGAGAGGGGGAATATTAAGGGCAGTGTCTGGCCCCTTCTATTTTAGTGCATTCAAGATATTACTTTTGGAAAGACAAAAATACCAGCCAGCATAGCCACATCTATTTCTGGATCACTTTCACCAGCTTCTATGCAGCTTTTGTTTTATTTCTGCCTCTGTTCCTTAGAAGCTTCAAGGCTTCAAGCTAAACAATAAAGCCTTTAATTTTTGGCCCAGAAGCAAATGTATCAAGCTAATATTCAGGGACTCTCTTGCCTCCCAAACAAATTGATCCCTAGATCAATAGTTTTTAAAATAACTGAATTGTCAATGAATGACAAACACTATTAAATTCTCCAAAATCGTGTTTATTTCCATACAATGAAAATGTAGATCATTTTGCAACTGGTCTACTGAACTCTCTATGCTAACTTTTTTGCATTGTCTCCTATAGTGCTTTTTTCTCTTCCTCTCGTGTACACAAAGCTAACCTTCCAAAAACTTTGGCCACTGGAATTTTGCAGCAGTTAGTAAGCAGGGCACTTACCAACAATCTCTTTCCTTCACGGCAGCCACTCGTACACATCCCCACTATGAATAAAATGCTTTACACTTAAAAAAAAAGCATTACTTTATTTTTTGATGCTTTAAGCAGTCAATTTTGTCAGGCTGAGGAAAAAACATTTTTATTTGCAATATTCTCCACAAATATGCTATGGATGGCTTTTGTAGTTAAAAATGCATCATCTCCTCCGAGTGTAAATATTTTCTTGGGATGAGAAATCCAATAACACCACAGGTCCCCAGCCTTTGTGGTTCACATAAACAAGCCTTGCTTTCTGTGCTTTCATTTTCTAAATGTGACGACCACGGATTTTCTGTTAAAGGTTATACTTTGCATTTTTTTCTAATGTGGTTGCAAGATTTATTCACATGTGGTTAAATGTTTCCACGTCTCTGAGGTCACCTGCTAGGATTGGCCCCACTTTACATATGGGAAATCATTTATGAGGAATGAACAATATTTCTTTTGTATCTTGAACCACAAGTTGGCTCAGCCTCACCTTCACAATTAACTGAGTTTCTAAAATTATTTTCCTGGTGCACATGTGATTCTTTTCTTCTCTCAGAGAACAAAATTGCTTTATCCCAAGTCTATACTTCAGCTTTTGAATGTCAACAATGCTTTCACTCTTCTGAAATGTTTAGCTGAGACCCTGAGAAGTGTGGTATAATATAAAGAACCCGTAGATGGGGCCCAGGTAACTGCTCCAGGCGAGCACTTCGTGTGTATATATTTCCTATTGCCGACGCCCCCCTCTGGCTTTTACACATATATTCCCTACAAGATGTATTTCCAAAAATGTGTCAGTGTCTTAATGAGGTTATGATGATATCTGTCTTCATTCGCATTTGTATTTTTACCAATGTTCCATGTAGGTATATATTATCCTTCAGGAGAGGAAAAGCATTTGTCTTAAAGTGAGACCACATGAGGAGTTTATACATTTCACAGGTCATCAGCAGACCCTGATTCTGACCACTCATATTCTTCAAAGGGGGCTGTGTGCATCCCTCTGCACGCAGCTAGGAGAGGAAAAACAGGGCTATGCACGCCTGCTGTTCCTGCTGGAGCCCTTGAAACAACTGTTTTGAATGGAAGCATAGAAGCACTGAGCAGTAATGCCACAACTGGCTGCCAGTCATTTTGAGCTAAATAAAGCTAACATTCCAAGAAGCTCTTGCCTTTTGCTATTTGGTCTGTCTTTGTCCACTCCAGCACATCTTATTTTTTTTTAGCAGGCAGGAATTCTTGTAGTTCAGCTGCTCTTTGTGCCATGTGATGTAGCAGTTAACCACTCACAGCCCCATCCCAAACTCTTTCCTCATGTTCTATGGTGGTCAAGTGAAAGCAAGAGCTTCATTCAGAATCATAAAACATAGAACTAAGAGGCTCTATTCACAGAGTTTTCAGAGCAATCTGCAGTTAAGGTCATAGAGTCTTTTGAGATGGGAAAGATATTAGAGTCATTTAATAAGGCGCAATATTTATAAAGGAAGAAGAGAGCCAGAGAATTGGCTGGAACAACAGTTACAAGTCAGCAAAGCCAGAATCCAAGCCCAGGTTTTTCCATTCTAAGCCCTTTCCTTCCAGCATTTTCATTCCATTGGAACACACAGTGTCATATTATTCTCACCACCAGAAAACATTTCTACCTTACAACACATATACTAAAAAAGCCCAAATATCCTTTGACAGTTTAGCTTGCAGAGGCATCAGAGAAGTTTGCATCTTTTCTTTCAGGCACACACTTACCTTCTCTTGATGGTTCCAGTTTCTAGTAAGTATACAGTAATCAAAAAGATCACAAAATTGCCCTCGGCAGCCTAAGTCTATCCACAATGTGCATTTTAAAAAGAATTACTCCCTCTACTCTTTTCCTCTCTTCCTGGTTAGAAGTAAAAGAGGCAAAAGAAGAAACAAATCTAGCAATATGTGTTGATACATGCTGTGTCCAGCACAGCTCTTGAAACTTCGAGGGGGCAGGTGGAGGATGCAGAAAAATAAGAGTCAAGACACAGAAAGCTGAGGTCAGGTGGAGCCGCCTCTCCTCGTGGGAGAGAAAGAACTCCCCAGGACTGCAGTGCATTTATTTATACACTCGGGAGGTTATTAGCTGAAACCCCTGTTAGCAACTCTAGTTTGGCTAACCTTGGGTGCCTCGCATTCTCAGAGCTGGCACAGCTCATTCACATGGCTCGCCTCAGGCACTCTCTGTTCTTGGGGCTGGCTTTGCTTTAGCCCTACACATGTGATAGCTCTCCAGCTTGTGCGACTCCCCACAGACATATACTTGGCCCAGAGGTTAGTAACCACTAGGGTGAAGGAAACCCTTAATACTGCATCATAACCAAGAAGAATTGGTACCACATTGACAAGAAAATAGGAAGCCAGGTCTCCAAACCAAAAGGGAGATTTTAAAGGATCAGAATATTTTAGCTGAACATCTCTTGCCAGGGTCAACAAATAATCAGAATTTTGGCATTCTTTTGTGGGACCAGCACCACATTTTAAAAAGTAATAATAAAACTATAAAATCAGTTTTGGGAATTTTCGTATGAAAGATACTATAAAAACTAGATGAAGAATCTGCAATTAGAACAATACTGTGTTAAAGCTAGCTTGCTATTGACACGTTGGGGTTGAAAAGTGAATATATAATACCTTTCCTTGTGCATCACAGGGTCACAACTGACACTCCCCTCTTCCTGGTAATGAACATAACCAAAGATAGGTTCATATACAACCATATATTCATCAAAGTTTTACATGACACAAATCTTCAGAAGGGAACATTCAAGACCCGGGGAGAACTGTCTATCTTATGTTCAGGTTCAGGGAAGAATGAACAGCTGTGGGAAAATAGGATTGAACAAGAAGGGTGTGAGCCAATGGTAATGGGCTGATACAGGAACGTAGCAAGGTCTGATCAGACTCTTGGCCTTACTGTCTAGCATTTCTTCCTCCCAAATATAGATTAAGACCCCTCTGGAATAAGGGCATTCAAAAGAGAAAGGAGAGAGTGAGCTTTCTATGTTTCATAGCTTGCTTTAGAGAAGAGGGACTCTAGTTTCTATAACCCTCTTTGTGGGAGGGGAATTCGGGTTTCTATGAATAGCTTTGTGGAAAGTGAGGGCAGCCTGGAGAGGAGAGAAACATGACAAAGACCTGACTTGAGGCCCTTCCAAGTTCCTTCAGTTGAAAGTTCTCAGTGCACTAAAGTGCCATCCTTAGGGATCAAGTTCGGAGCCTCAGTGGAACTTACCTCCCGTTGTAAAACACAGCCTGATTCTAGAGACCTAAACTAACTGAATGGTCAGGGTTAGGAAAGAAATCAGAGTGGCTTTTCCAAGTCAACAATTTACCCATCTTCCCCTTTGTCTCTTCCAAGACACCAAATTCATAGATGAAGTACAGCTGATTGGATGAATGGAGAGACGGCAGGAAAACAGCCATGCCCATGTATCTTTTTTCCGTGCCTATTGATAATATATATGGGACTTAGGCTCACAATGTTTAAGCCTAGGACAGGCTTAAGCTCTTCAGTTCATTGTAAGCTTTTTTCCATGCTCCAGAGTGAAACCAGGTGTTTATGAGGAAGGTAAATAGAATGAAGTGAAGACCAGGCATGATCCTAATCACTTGGCCAAGCTGATTTATCTCCTCTTCACAACAATCCTAAAGGCAAAGAAGTCTTATACATCTGTTGCTTAAAACTTAGAAATGGAGGATCATTAAGGTTAAGCAACTTGCTCAATTCAAACCTGGAAAAGAGTGGAATGGGGATTTATTTGACAGTAAAACCTACTAGCTTTGCTCCAAATCATGATTCTTCCTTATACTACTAAACACCCAGAGCTACTCTCCAATGTGTAAAGATGTAAAGATCTTGGCTCTTCACTCCCATGCAAGAAGACAAATGATGAGACTTCACCTCATTTTTATTTAAGCAAAATCCTGACTTTTCTAAAAGAAAATAGTGTTAGGAAAGAGGAGCTTTATCTCATCAAGAGAAATTGTGTTTGTGTGAAGAGGTGAAAGGAAAGTCGTCTGGAAGGTGGGAGCTGTTGTTCTTTCACTGTACGGAAGTCGCTGGAGGTAAAAACCCAAGGGTACTCTCTTCCTCTTTCTTTAAACACACACAGTGGCAGAAGCACCTTGACTTGAAGTTCTGACTTCTAACATCCTGGATTATTAGCACTTTCCTTTGAAGAGTTCCACCTCCTCCAGACTGCTTCCATCCTGTAACTGAGACTTGAAAATGGTATCCATAGGTAAATTTTAAACTCCTGGAGTGTGTGGGTCCCGGCTTAACTCTGTTGACATCTACCAAGAATTTTACCTTGCACTCCTGTGATTCCCACTGAATAAGAAGGCAACATGGGGGGTAAGAATTAGAGGCGAAGAGATAACGTTTGGCAAAAAGAGAGAGACAGAGAAACAGAGAGACAGAGAAAAAGAAAGAGAGCGAGATGAAGGAGGAGAGTGAAGGGAAGAGGGTGAAAGCAGGGAGGGAGCTGGCTGCTAGTTTTCCCAGGTTTCTCGGGCTCTGCACAGCTTTCCAAGACTGTTCTCTATGAATTGTCTTGGAAAATCTTTCCTCATCTTCATGCTTCCCTTATTCACTTTTAAACCTGAAATTAGATGTAAATTCATGCACTCATGACTCAAATTGATACCTAACTTAGTATTCAAGCAGCAAAATGGACAAGCCCAGTCCCTGCAATCTCAGGCCTTGTGATCGATGCATAATTTATAATAACTCCAGGAAGCTGGACCTGGTAGCCACAGCCAGGATCACACCAGTAGGCAGAGGGATCATTTGGTGGATACTGGTTGTTATTTTTCTTTTTGAAAGGGTAAAGAGTTTATTTAGTTTTGTTCATTTTTAAATTTTTTTTATTTTAAAGAAAATAGTACTAAAAAAAGAACAATGGCAAAAACAAATAAAGCCAAGCAAGGATATTAAAAATGATACAAGGTTTCAGACCAAATGATAGGGATCAACAGTGCTTGTTATATTATGTATTATTATCTTCAATGAAGTTGCTCAGATTACCAGGTGTAAGAATAGAAGATCGATCAAATCATTAAAAGAATAAGAAAATAATGATTTAAAAGAACATTAAACATTAGAGACAATACATAGTGTCACTAGACAGGACTGTAGGAATTCATCAATGGTTATTATACTGCAAATTGTTCTCATCACAAAAGTTGCTCAACAGTTTTGCATGCTTATGTCTCCTTGTTCTTACCAAAGATGGGCTCTTAGAAATTGTTGCTGCTTGCTGTATTTTGTAAGTGAGGACTTTAAGACATTTGCTGACAGTAAATCTAAACAGTAGAAAGCTGTCCTAGAGTCATGCACCCTTATCCTAGAGTTCATGCGGCCTTATCCTGGAGTTCATGTGGCCTAATCCTAAAGTCATATGGCCTTATCCTAGAGTTCATGTGGCCTTATCCTAGAGTTCATGTGGCCTTATCCTAGAGTCATGTGGCCTTCCACTCACTCTAAACATGCACAACTCTGGGTTGGATGGAGGGTTCTTATGAAATGATTAAAATGCTACAAAGGCCATATTGACAATCACTGGGAAACCTGTGTTTCTGAACTGTTATTTTTAAACGAATCTCTATACTGGTTCACACTGTGATTCCTGTGGTAAGCCGTTGATATACACACCCACTAAACTCCATAGATTTTATTATCTAAAAATGCTACTTTATTTCCACTTATGTTAAGTTCTAAAATAATTAGCTGATGGTCAATGGCCTGAAACAACTTCAGTGTTTTAGCTTTTAATGTAGACAAGCCAAAACCCAATTTAGGTTTTGAGCCACAGCTCGGTTCAAATCGCGTACAGCCGAGAGAGCGAGTGCAGAGGGAAGGACGGCTTCAGCTCCTAAACCCGACCGGCTCAGAGGCGGCTGTAACCAGGATGTGTTGGAGGCAGCGGAGCAGAGGAAACTCAGAGAACGCGCTACTGGGACAGACTGCGCCAATCTGGGCAGGGGTCCGGGATCCCGCTCAGAACTCCGCCCCCGCAGCCGGAGCCACGGGAATCAGAGCGACAGGGACAGATTGCGCCAATCTGGGCAGCGGTCCGGGATCCAGCTCAGAACCCCAACCCCGAAGCCGGCGCTGCGTGAACTGGAGCAACAGCAACAGGGACAGACTGCGCCAATCTGGGCAGCGGTCCAGGATCCCGCTCAGAAACCCACCCCCGCAGTCGGCGCTGCGCGAACCGGAGCAACAGCGATCAGCGGGATTGCTGAGTTGGGAAAAAAGCTCCATCCAGAGAGATACATCTGAACTGCATTCCTGTCTGCACGATCAAAGGGTGAGTTAAGTGGGGCTCTAACCGGTTTTTCCTGAATCGGGAAGAAGCTCAGCCCACCGAGTAACATCAAAACAGCTTTAAAAACTGCGGGATCTCCCGGGTGGGAAGAACTAGCTAGGCGCCCCAACGGGATTTGTGAGGGGGGAAGGAGCTCCACCCAGCGAGGAACACCGGAGTGCCCTGTCTGTAAGACTCCTGGGACGGCAAGCTGTCTATTCGCCCCGGCCAGGTATTGGGGTAGGGAATAGAAGCGGAAATCTCAGCAGACAGCTTAAGGGACATTCTCCCAAAGAGAAGTAATCATTAGAGCAGCCTCTGCAGCAGACCTTTTCCTGCTGAACTGCCTGTGGAATTTATACCTCCACATTTTGAATCTGATACCCAAAAATGGGAAAACAGAGGAACAAAACGCAGTCTCAAAACTCAACCCCACCCAGAACAAGTTTTGAATGTGAAGATACAGGGGGACCAGGAAGCCTCATAACTTCAAGTTATGAAATGATTGCATCCGAAATTAAACAACTCCAACAGGCCATGAAAGAGCTTAAAGCAGAAATAACCCACATACCCGCAATGATTTCTCAGACAAAAAACGAGCTGAAAACAATGATGGAAGAAATGTTCCATTTACATAGACAAAAAATAGACAAAAGTTGAGAAGAAAATAGGAAACAAATAGAAACCTTACAAGAGCAATTTAGGAATGAATTACCAAGAATAAAACAGGTCCAAAGAGAATGCCAGGATTTGAAAACTAACGCTGAAAGCATGAAAAACCGTTTAAATGAAACCGAAGATAGAATTTCAGAACTTGAAGACAGCATGGCAGCTTATGAACGTGAAAGGAAGAATCTCATGATATCATCAAAGACACAAGAAAAGTCAATTCAACAGCTGCAAGATGAGGCAAAACGTACCAATATTCGAATTATAGGAGTGTGTGAAACAGCAGGAGATCTCACAAATGATATAAAAGGAATATTTGATGAAATAATAGCAGAAAATTTCCCAAACAAAGTAAAAGATACTGAGGTTCAGTTAAGCGAAGCATATAGAACCCCAATGATCCATAACCCAAAGAAAAACACACACAGGCATATCATAGTCAAGATCCCAGATATCCAGCAAAAGAACACAATATTAAAAGCTGCCAGAGAAATGAAACAGATCACCTATAAAGGAAAGCCCATCAGAATCACAGCAGATTTCTCAACGGAAACCATGAAAGCAAGAAGAGCTTGGAGCGACATACTACAGATTCTGACACAAAACAATTTCCAACCCAGACTGATGTATCCTGCAAAATTATCCCTCAAATTCAATGGAGAAATAAAATATTTCCACGACAAAGAACAACTGAAGAACTTCATGAGTGCCAAACCAGCATTGGAAAAAGCACTAAAAGATATTCTAGACAGAGAAAAAAGAGACCACAATCCCAACAACAGCTATAGAAATAACTCCCTAAACAGAA
>PVLD010015268.1:0-49240 GCA_004027595.1 Dinomys branickii | reverse complement strand
CTACTATCTTATCTATAATTTGGTATTTCCTTTAATGTTTTTGTGTTAACTAATGTGAAGATAACTATGTAATACAACATCCAGTTCTAATTCCCTACTATATTCTGTATAACTTTGTATTTTCTGTATTGTTTATGGCTTTTCTGGTTCATATGTCTCCATTCTTTTGTCTTTAAAATAAAATTAAAAAATAAAATAAAATAAAATAAAATTAGCATTATAAACTAAATTAATGATTTTTATTTCTCCATCTCACCTGTTCCTCCCCCGTTTCTAAGGCAATAATGGCATTTTGGTGAAGCAACTGTCTTCTCCATTCATTCTTTCATTACTATTGGTTTTATTCTAAGTTGGAAACAGATGACATAACAAGCTTTGATTTTCATTTATAAAATACAATGCTGGTGGCTTTTTAGACTCATAGCTGAAGAGTTACAGGTCAAGCTTGCTTTATATGCAAGTGGCCTAATGATAACAACTTTCTAAGCACTGTCTGCTTATTCCAAAAGCTCTGGAAACCTTGCATTTTTTTCACTGTGTCTGTGAAATACTAAGCTAATTGCTGATTCCTACCGCTAATAATTGGTCTTATTATTCATTAAATACTCTTTCCTCAACATTTGTACATGGTAATGATTAGATTGAATAAATCTCTGCTTAAATTTTGTTTCCTCAGAGCCTTACAAATTTAGCCAGGGTCAAGCTATCCAAGAAGACTCTCCATCCAGCTGTTGTATAGTACATAAACTCATTCCTAATATTAAGTTTCCTAAATATTTATCACATACACACAAATGTGTTTATGTATATATCACTTACATATGTAATTTTAATGTCCTCTTTCCTTATAATTTAGGTCCCATAGAGATAGAAACATTATTTATCCACTACTCTATCTTCATAACTTAGACCCCAATAATGTCCACAACCATCTTTTCCAAAAATTTATATAATTATTTTTCTAAGAATTATTTCTAAAGCCATATGTATACAAAATTAGTTGAATTCTTGCCTCAAAGCATAATTTTATCATTGATTTGTTTAGAATTGTGATTTCTTGCTTCTATTAATGTAACAGGAATTTAGAACTAAAGCAGACATTGATAATAAAAGTTAAAATCTTCACAATAATAGTTTATACAATTCTTTCCATTTGGTTACCTGCTGCCTTTCACCTGAGGTAATCCCCCACTTTAAATATCCTCTGCGTGGAGGTTAATTATCTTTATTTATTGTGTCAGGATTTCACTCAGTGAAATTTTACAATTGGCGCAGAGTTTTCAGTCTCTCCCAAAACTCCTAATAAAACAGGCAGAATACAGTTAGCCAAAGATTAAATTTTAAACAGTTTCAACACATGTAGGTGGCTATTTAATCAAAGAATGTTACACTATGAATGTTTGAAAAACTAAATGTACCTGCAAAAGTAACACGTGTAAGGGAAGTGAGGACAGGACACAACCCACTGTCCAGATGACTTAAAAGACCAGCGTGAGGAAAATCAACAGCAAAGGAACTGTACTAAGAACACGGAATTGAAGAGTAGTGAAAAATAGAATAGAAAGGGAGATAGGGACAGACTGAAAGTTTCGATAATTTTTTGATAGAGGATTTCAGAGAGAGCAGGTTACAAGACCAGAGAACTTTAGAAATAACCATCTCAGACTGGCCACTTATGTTAAAATTTTGTCAGCTGATTAATGATTTTAGCTTTTACCCCCAAGACTAAGATTTATCTCAAGATATTTATCTTGCATAGCATGAGGTTGGAGTCAAGGTTCATGTTTTTTCCTTTTTTTCCCAAATAGATATCCAGTTGTGTGAGCCCACTTATGAGCAGATATTCATTTCCTTTGTGAAACTGCCTCTTCAACTTGGTCAAACATTAAATATCTAAGTGCAAATAGATTTCTAACCAGGTGTAAATTCTGTCCAGCAGTATTTTCTGTGGTGCTAGAGGAGGTCTGTATGTGTCCAGTACTGTAGTTACAGTAACATATGGCAAATGAGAAATGAAACATGGCCAGGTCAATATGCAAATGGATGTTTAATTTTATTTAACTGCAATTAACTTGAATATACATTCAAATGAACACCAATGGTTAGCATTTCCCATGTTGGAAAGTAAAATTCTAGACTCCTTAATATATTATTTTAATGATTCTGTTTATGGAAATGCCAAAACCTTTCATTACCATATCTTTATGATAATTTTGCAGTCTTATAATATAGTTTTAGAGTTTTAAACTTGTTTTTCTTCAGTATACTGGATGGTCCGATACAGTACCTTCTTTAAATGTTTAGTGAACTTTACCAGTTAAATCATTTTGGTCTTGAGTATTTTCTGTTCTTTTGTAATGGAAGTTTATTAATTATTAATAGGACTAAAGTTTCCTGTTTTTTTCTTTCTGAATGAAGTCTAGTTTCATCTTTTCCTGTGAACTTAGTTTTTCAGAAAACATCATCTACATTGCTGAAATTGTAAGCAAAGACTTGTACACAGTATCTCCCTCTTATCCTCAGTTTAATGTCTGTGGAATCAAAATTGGTTTCCATTTTTCATTCCTGGTATTGGTAATTTGTATCTAATTTTTAAATATCAGCCTAGCAGGGATTTATTTACTGAAAAATTTCTTTTTTTTTTTGGCGGTACTGGGGATCGAACTCAGGACCCTGTGCTTGCTAGGCAAGCGCTTATTCCACTGAGCTATATCCCCAGCCCCTGAAAAATTTCTGAAGTTATTTGGTTTCATGATGTTCCCTATTATTTTTCTCTTCTTAATTTCTTTGTTGTTATAACATTGCTGCATGTTCTAAATGCAATTTGTTCATTTTTTCTACTCTAGTTTCCTAAAGGTGAAAACTACCCCATTGATCCTAGATGCTGCAAATTTTATTTTTACATGGATTTAGGTGTATTTTTCAAATGTATACATGGACTTTTTTTGAAATGCAGGCTACTACATATGTTAATTTCCCTTTAAATTTAATCTTGATCCGTATGTTACTTAATGTTCAAATATTGAGGGATAGATCATACTTCTTCCTGTTGACTTCCAGCTTCATTCCATCTGGTCCTGAGAAATCAAACATGTATGATTTGCATTGTTTTAAATTTCTTACAGGCTTATTTTTATGGCTCAGAATACCATATAGTTTGGTGACTATCTCATGTGCACTTGAGAAATATGTTAGTTAAATATTGCTGCACAAAAATTACCATAAAACTTAAAAGGTGAATATATTTTTATTGTTTCTGTGGGTCTCTATCTAGGAACAGCTTAATAGGGTCTTTTGCATCAGAGTCAGAGAGTGGAATGAGATTATCACTTGGATGTAGTCATCTAAAGTGTCAGCCAGGGAAGAAGCTATACCTAAACTTACACAGTCGGTGGTAGCTTTGAGTTCCTCTCTGGAATAGATTCCCTCAACAAAAGGTGCAGGTCAAAAATGGTTTTTGTCTGTTGTGATAATTCTTCTCTGTAATGAACAGTTTAGTGTCAATTACTTTGTCATTACTAGAAGAATCATTAACTGCTATTTTCCTGGGATTGCACTGAATTTGTAGTTCATGGTGGGAAGAACTGATATCCTAAAAATATTGAGAGATCTAATTCATAGAGATGGCAGTTCTCTTCATTTATGTGGGTATAGTGTCCTTTGTTCTAGTATAAGTAAATTTTGAGTCATTTAAAGTTATTCTTTTTTTTAAGAGAAATGAAAACACAATAACAACGATAAAAACAAAACACAAAAACCAATAAAAGCGATACAGATTTTCAAGACAAAATGATAGGAAATTAACAATTTTTGTTACAGTACATATTGTTATCTTCAACGAAGTTGCTCAGATTACCAGATGTAAGAATGCAAGGTTTATCAAACAATTAAGAAGAATAAAAGATAATAAGAAATTAGAAATAATACCGTTTCACTAATCAAGATGGTAGGAATTCAACAATGGTTGTTATATTGCATATTATCGTCTTCAAATTAGTTGTTCAGATTACCAGATCTAAGCGTGCAAAATTGGTAAAAGAGAGATTTAAGCGTTAACTGTTCCTTTCAATAAGCCAATAGACATCAGCAGTTCGATTATCCCTGCTATCCCTGTACATACATATATATTTTTCCCTTCCATCTTTCTTTTTTATTTTTATTATTTTTTAATTTTTATTTTTTAAAAGCATAAAAAACAAAGAAAACAACAACAACAACAACAAAAGGAAAACATTAACAAAAAGACACAAAGCAACACAAGAGCAGTACAATCAAAATTGAATTACAGACAGTGACAGGGAATAACCAATAGTTACTGCACCACACATTGATAGCTCCAAAGGGCATGTTTCTGAAATCACATATAGACATACAATCTTGATCAAACAGTCATGAACTGCTCCTTACCATAAAACGACACAGGTCAACAGTGGCACCATATTAGCCATCCTGTATATACACACATAGATACATATCTGTCCCTTTCTTCCCTTTCCTCCTCCCCTCATCCCACCTGCTCCCTACCTTTGAGCAGATTCCCTTCACACCCCTCAATCCACATTCCCATCTTCAGATTTCTACACCAGTGATACAATACGCTGCCTGCACATAAACCTTTGATTTATTTCACTTATGAGTATGGTGTCCACTTGTGACCATTTGTCTACAAAGGCCCCAAGGCCTTTCCTCTTCACAGGTAAGTAATATTCCATTATATAAAAATGCCACATTTTTTTAATCCAGTCCTCTGTGGATGGACATTTGGGTTGCTTCCACAATTCAGCTATTATAAATTGTGCTGCTATGAACATGGGTGCACATATATCACAGTGATATGATGCTTTCAGATCTTCTGGGAAAATACCCACAAAAGGAATAGCTGGGTTGAATGGGACCTCTAGACTAAGTTTGCTAAGGAATCTCCAAACCAATCTCCACAGTGGTTTCAACAGTCTGCATTCCCACCACCAGTACAGAAGAGTTCTTATTTCTCCACAGCCTTGCCAGCATTTGTTATTGGATGATTTCTTAATACTGGCCAATCTTACTGGGGTGAGATGAAATCTCAATATTGTTTTTATTTGCATCTCTCAAATGACTAAAGATGTAAAATATCTTCTCATATATTTATTTGCCATTTGTAATTTCTTTATCTGAGAAGTGTGTATTCATCTCAGATGCCCATTTCTGGATTGGGTCTTTGAATTTGGACAGGTTCATGCTTTTTAATTCTTTGTATGTTCTAGATAGAAGACCTTTGTTTAAGGGAGAGCCAGCTAGGATTTTTTCCCAATTTGTGGGTTTTCTTTTCACTTTGCTGGTGATTTCTTTAGATGTGCAAAAACTTTTCTGTAAGATGAGGTCCCAGTTATTGATTCTTTGAAGTGTTTCCCTTGAAGTTTCATTTTTGTTCATGAACTCTCTGCCTACTCCTATGTCTTCAAGATTTTTACCTACTTTCTCTTCCAATAGATTTAGAGTTTCTGTTTTAATATTGAGATCTGTGATCCATTTTGACTTGAGTTTGGTGCATGGTGATAGACTTGGGTCTATTTTCAGTCTTTGGCAAGAGGCAAGCCAATTTTTCCAGCACCATTTATTAAACAGGCTATTTTTTTTCCAGTGAGTATGTTTGGCCCCTTTGTCAAATATTAGGTGGCTGAGTGTGTTTGTGGTTATGGCTGCATCTTCCAGTCTGCTCCATTGATCCTCGGGTCTGTTTTTTAGTCAGCACCAGGTTCATTTTATTACAGTAGCTTTGTAGTATAATTTCAGGTCAGGGATTGTGATTCCACCTGATTTGTCCTTCTTGCCCAGGATTGCTTTCACTATTCTGGGTCTCTTCTGGTTCCAGATAAATTTAAGGCATGTGTTTTCTAGATCTGTGATGTATGTTAATGGTAGTTTAATGGGAATTGCATTAAATCTTTATAACAATTTTGGTAGCATGGTCATTTTCACAATGTTGGTTCTTCCTAACCATGAGCAGGGAATGTTTTTCCATTTATTAAAATCCTCATCGATCACTTTTTTCACAGTACTGTAGTTTTCATTGAATAAATCTTTTACATCATTTGTTAGACTGATTCCTAAATATTTCATTTTCTTGGATGCTATTGTAAAAGGTATGGTTTCCTTAATTTTTCTCTCAGACTGTTTGTTGTTTTTGTATAGGAATGCTATTGATTTTTGGATATTGACTTTGTATCCAGCTACTCTGCTGAATTTGTCTATTAATTGAAGAAGTCTTCTTGTGGAGTTTTTGGGGTCTTCCATGTAAAGTATCATGTCATCTGCAAATAGTGATAGTTTATTTCTTCCTTTCCTATCCTTATTCCTTTTATTTCTCTATCTTCTCTAATTACCCTGGCTAATACTTCTAGAACTATGTTGAATAGGAGTGGTGACAGTGGATATCCTTGTCTTGTTCCTGAGTTTAAAGTGAAAGCTTTCAGTTTTTGCCCATTTAGTATGATGTTGCCTGTTGGTTTGTCATAGATATCTTTGATCAGATTGAGGTAAAGGCCATCTATTCCTATGTTTTCTAGGGTTTTTCACATGAATGCATGTTGGACTTTATTGAAAGCTTTTTTGCATCTGTTGAGATGATCATGTGATTTTTGTCTTTGACTCTATTGATATGATGTATTACATTAATTGATTTGTGAATATTGAACCATCCCTGCATTCCTGGAATAAGTCCAACCTGGTCGTGGTGGATTATTTTCCTTATGATTCACTGCATTCTATTTGCTAGTATTTTATTGAGTATCTTTGCATCTATTTTCATTAGAGAGGTTGGCCTATAGTTCTCTTTCTCAGTTGGGTCCTTCTCTGGTTTTGGTATCAGTGTAATACTTGCCTCCAGAAATGAGTTAGGGAGAATTGCTTTCTTTTCCATTTCATTGAAGACTTTGAAGAGTGTTGGCATTAAATCTTCACTGAATGTGTTATAGAATTCCGCTGTGAATCCATCAGGGCCCGAGCTTTTCTTTGTCAGTAAGTTTTTAATGACATTTTCAATCTCATTAATTGATATTGGGTTGTTCAGGATTTTTGTATCTTCCTGATTCAATTTTGGTAGTTCATACATTTCTACGAATCTGTCCATTTCTTCTGAGTTTTCTCTCCTATGGGAGTAAAGATTTTCAAAGTAGGTATTAATGATCTTTTGGATTTCTGTGGGATCTGTAGTGGTTTCATCCTTTTCATTCCTTATTGCATGAATTTGAATTCTTTTGTTTCTTTTTTTAAGGTTAACTAGAGGTTTACCAATTTTATTTATTCTTTCAAAGAGCCAACTCTTGATTCATTTAATTTGTAGTGTTTTCTTCATCTCAATTGCATGAATTTCTGCCCTGAGTTTTATAATCTCCTTCCTTCTTTGGGCTTTTGGTTTGACTTGTTCTTCTTTTTCTAGAAGTTTAAGGTATAGCATTAGGCTATTTATTTGCTCTCTTTCTGTTGTCTTTATATGTGAGTTCATTGCTATAAATTTCCCTCTGAGGAATGCTTTCATTGCATCCCACAGTTTCCGGTAGGTTGTATTTGCATTTTCATTTGTTTGTAGGTACTTTTTAATTTCTTCTTTAATTTCTTCTGTGACCATTTGGTTATTCAGGAGGTTGTTGTCTAATTTCCAAGTGTTTATGGGGTTTTTGGAGATCTCTTTGTCATTAATTTCCAATCTCATTGCACTGTGGTCAGATAATATGTATGGGATAATATCAGTTCTTTTGCATTTAGGCAGATATGCTCTATCAGCTAGAATGTGGTCTATTTTAGAGAAAGATCCATGTGCAGCTGAGAAAAATGTGTATTCTGGTGTTGTGGGGTGGAACACTCTGTATACATCCACTAAGTGCACTTCTTCGCACCTTTGGTTCAGGTCTGTTATTTCTTTGCAGAGTTTTTGTCCAGTTGACCTGTCTCTTTGCGTTGAAGGGGTGTTTTGGTCCCCTGTTTCAATAGTGTTATTAATTATTTTGTTCTTCATGTCTGTTAAGATTTGACTTATAAAGTTTGGTTTCTAGTATTTGGTGCATAAATGTTTATGATTGTTATCTCTTCCTCTTGCAGCTTTCCTCTAACTAGTATGTAGTGCCCTTCTTTATCTCTTTTGATTGTTTTTGGATTGAAGTTTACATTATCTGCAAACATAATAGCTACTTCTGCTTTTTTCTGGGAACCTGATGCATGGAGAATTGTTTTCCATCCTTTAACTTTCAGTCTGTGGATTTCTTTTTGAGTAAAATGTGTTTCCTGTATATAGCATATTGTTGGATTTTGTTTCTTAATCTACTCTGCCAGTCTGTTTGTTTTCACTGGTGAATTGGGGTCATTTACATTAATGGTTATAACTGTTATACATTGGCTTATTCTTGTCATGCTATTTACTTGTTGTTGCTTTCCTGTTTTTACTGTTTACTTACTTGTCCTGCTTAAAGCTTCCTTTTTATTGTTTTCTTGAGATTGTGGTCTCTTTTTTCTCCGTCAAGAATTTCTTTTAGTGCTTTTTGTAATGTTGGTTTGGCACTCATGAAGTTCTTCAGCTGGTCTTTGTTGTGGAAATACTTCATTTCTCCATTGAATTTGAAGAATAGTTTTGCAGGATACATCAGTCTGGGTTGGAAGCTATTTTGTTTCGGAATCTGTAGTACCTTACTCCAAGCTCTTCTTCATTTCATCGTTTGTGTTGAGAAGTCTCCTATGATTCTGATGGGCTTTCCTTTATAGGTGATCTGTTTCTTTTCTTTAGCTGCTTTTAATATTATGTTCTTTTGCTGGATGTCTTGGATCTTGACTATTATATGTCTGGGTGTGGCTTTATTTGGGTTATGGCTTGTTGGTGTTCTGTATGCTTCATTTAACTGCACTTCAGTATCTTTTACCATGTTTGGGAAATTTTCTGCTATTATTTCTGCAAATATTCTTTGTGTATCATTTGTGTTGCCTCCTGCTGTTTCATTAATTCCTATTTTTCTGATGTTATTTATTTTTGCCTCATCTTGCAGCTGTTGGATTAATTTTTCCTGGATCTTTCATGACTTTACGAGATCCTTCCTTTCACAGTTGCTAGCTGCCATGCAGTCTTCAAGATCTGAAATTCTATCTTCAGCTTCATTGAAGCAGGTTTGCAAGCTTTCAATGGAAGTTTTCAATTCCTGGCAATCTCTTTGAGTCTGTTTCATGCATTCTAATTCATTCCTAAATTGTTCATGTAACATTTCCATTTGTTTCCTATGTTCTTCTATTTTTTTATCTGTTTCTTCTCTATATGTGCGGAGCATTTCTTTCATTATTATTTTCACTTCATTTTTTGCCTGAGAGATTATTTCTGCTCTAATCCCTTCTATGGCTGATGGAGTTGTTTCCTTACTTCAGATGAGATCGTTTCAGAAATTGCAGGTATGTAGCTTCCTAGTTCTCCTATATCATTGTTTCCTGGACTTGTTCTGTGTGGGGTTGAGTTCTGTGGCTGTGTTTTGCTCTTCTGTCTTGTCATTTTGGATGTCAGATGAAAAGTGTTGAGCTACACACTACCCAGGCAGCTCACAGATGACTCTAGCAACCTTAGTTTACCTGGATATCAAACTTATCCCCAGATGTTAGCTGAGCGTGAAGCACTGGGCCCAGGAACCCCAGATGATTGCTGAGGTGCCAGGCTCAGAGCCTACCTGCGATGGTGGGGGAAAGTTGTCTTGCCAGGCAGAGCACCGGGGTGGGCCTTACCCATCAAAGGTCCACTGCAAAGCCTGCTCTACTGTCCCTGTGAAGCTGGGTTCCCTCTCTGTGGGAAACTTCAGGAAAGTCTCAAAGGCACTGCTGCTCTGGTGGAGTTTATTCACCCGGCTATAGTCTCACAGGAAAAGCTGCTCAGTAACTGCCGAGCTGGTCTGGCGCTCTGCAGGAAAGTGACGGGCGTGGGTGCAGTAATGGCACCCAGAGCCAGGCAGAGCGCGGTGTACCTCGGAGATGCTGCTCCCTTAGCTCTGCCGAGCTGGTGTGGCCTTAAAATTATTCTTAACACATATACATACACACACAAATATTTGTTTCTAAATTCTACACATTCTAAATTTATAAATTCATTCTTTATTTTTTCTAGAATTTTTCCAGATTTTCAGAGTATGCTATTTTCCCCAAAAATAAAATAATTTATCAGTGTATATCTTCTATTCAAAAGTTTATTTGTTTTCTACGGGACTGTCTAGCAACTCGAGAAATGTATTAAATGAAAATAGTGAGATGGACAGTTTCCTTTTCATAATTTTATGAACCCTATAGTATTTCTGATATACCTGATTATTTCAGAGGTACCTTATCACTCAGAGGAATTTTCCTTTTATTAGTTTGCAACCAGTTTGTATTATGAATTTTTTTTCAAACTATGTTAAATAAGTTGTTCTGTCTTTATGAAAATGGTTTTGACTATTTTTTCTTTTCTTGTCTTCCTATAGCCTATGGCCATGTATACCTATAGCCATGTATAAGGAGGAAAAATTCCAATCCTATAGAACTCTCAAGTGATGTTACAAGAAATGACAATGTGAAACATGTATCTGGATCCACACTAGAACAATGAAAGCATAAAAACTAAATTTTCAGATGAGTGGGAAATTGTTTGAATGTACTGGATATTATTTTATGCCAAAGATTTTTTGTGAACTATGTATGTTTTTATAGTGTACTATCATGTGACAAGAAGTTGTTCATTGTTTTAAAATATGTATGTGAATTCCAAAGAGATGAAATGATATGATAACTATTACTTTTAAAATCACTTCTGAAAAAGAAAAGTAAACACCACAACCGAAGAAAATCTGAGAGACTGTTGAGTATTATTAACTTTGGTTATGAATATATTTTCAGTCATCATTCTTTTAAGTATGTGGAAGTTCTCTGAACTAGGTTTAATTAAGATGGTTAGAAGATTATCAGTTTCAAGTAGTTTTATTTTCACTGTTTTGAAGTATATGCATGTGCATGGATACAGTTTCATCTCCACAACTGTGTTGAACATCAGTGTCAGCATTTAGTCCATTATTCCTATGTATTAGTTAACTAAAGATAAAACATAGGAAATACACCACAAAAACATGAACTAGATCCCCAAAATGAAGTGCCACTTTCTGTATATTTCTTAGATAATTATTTACTGTATTTGCTAATTTTGAATGATAAATTTTTTAGTTATGTGAATGAACACATTAAGAGGTATTATCGTCTTTGAGTGATTGACACTTTTCCAGGCATTTGCTTGAAGGGCTGAACTCTGAACATCCGCACACACATCTAGTGAGCAAGGCTGAGTCACTTAGCATGGCAGTTAAATGGCTACAGCACAGGACATGCATAGGTTCTTCATGATGAGATCATGTTACACTGGAGTACTAAGTTTTTCAAAGTTGATTTACTGCTTTCACTTACACAATAAACTGGTCATGATCATCACTATCCTCTCAAATATTTGATATTTACCAAATTTTACTATAATATTATGGAAGCCAATAAATGATTATAAAATATGTGATTGTGCCTATGATTTTTATTTCTTTGAACAGTAAGGAAACTTTATACCTCTTTGTATATTTTTGGCTGTATTTATTTTTTCTTTTTTTAAGGCACAAATTTGTGTCACTTTTTCCACAGGCTGCTTATATGTTTCTTATTGATTGGAATATTGACATTTTCTTTGTACTTAACTTGTTTTCAAATCCATGCACTGCAAATATTTCCCCCAAGATCAATATAAATGTTTAGTGAATAAATGAATGAATAAATATTAAATTAAACTATTTTTTCAAAGGCTGGGTTTTGTATTCAGCAATTGGATAGGAGTGAAAAAGCTCATTTCATTTCTGTGCATTTAGATTTTCTGTGTTTAATACTTAAAACTTGTAATTCGTTCATTTTATTGCACTGTTTTGACTAATCAGAAATAATGTCAAGAAGAAGTAAACAAGCATTTCATCCAATAAATCATTATTTTTCTTATCAGTACTAACAGGCATGGGAAGATTATAGATGAAGTGCTTAAACACACACATAGATGCTACAAAGGCTGGACAGATGATAGAGACACATTTTAGGAATAAAATGTATCTCATACTACAGTGTGTCTACCACTCTACCACTGAACCATAGAGTAAATAATATTTTCCTAAAATGGAATTTTAAAAAAATTTTAACCACAAAAATAGCTAAATTTTCACTTATTTTATAACCTTTTTCAAGTGACATTTTTAGACTACAGCACCGTATTCCGGGTTTGTCAGGGTTAAAATAAAGATAAAATATTGCATTTCTCTTCCATTTGCTGAAAGTCTCTATTCGTCTTTTTTTCTGGTTTCCTTCAAAGAAATGAACCCATTTTTTAATTACAAAGGCACAGTGTATTCCAAGACTCTTCGCTGAGTTCAACTACAAATAAAAACAGTGGTGCCTCTGCCCATGAACTTAAATCTTTCCATGATTCTGGTTGCAAATGGAACTAGATGAGAACTGAATCTAATTTCACCCATGAGGTCAACAATGTACCTAACCAGAAGTGTATGAAGAATTAAGTTCTTGAACCCAGGTACCAGTATAAATGACCAGGAATGAGAGTTTTTTCTGGAGCAAATTGTATATAATTGTATTGTCATAAATCATCTTATTTCATCTGCTTATTCAATTTGGGTCAGGTGGTCAAAGCACAGCCACTTTATTATCTGATAAGACAGTAATTGAGTATTTTATCTAATAAAACATAAAGCTAAGTACAAGAGACAGTAAAATCTTGGATTGTAAGTAATTTGATCTGTGAATGTTCTGCAAGACAAGCAAACATTCCTAATAAATTTCATTTCAAACGATACCTTGCAATGTGAGTAGTACCTGATGCCAAACAGCACACGATCACAAATGAACCAACGGTTCAGTAACTGGGTATCTTCCTTTTGGCAATGGCTCTCCAATTACACATTACAAGGTCCTTCTCACATTGAACAAAGTATTAAACAAGACAAGCTAAAGACAGTGACAAAGTTTATTTGGAAAGTGTGGGTGGAGAGTGAAGGAGAGACTGGCTCTGCACAGTAATATTGTCCTGAAGAAAAGAAAGGAAAAAAAAATTACATGCTAAGCCTAGGAGACACAGGGGGGGTATAGGAACAAAAGGCACAATGACAGGTTCTTCATGACACCTGTGTCCTTCCGGAGAGGTGCTATCGCAGAGTCTCGGATCCCACTATGCCTCTCTCTCCAGCCAGTTCAAGCCACACTGATCCCCTATCTCAGTGCCCGCACCACTACTGAGATTGTGTCTGCATCAAAACAGGAGAAAAAGGGCAGGGAATCCCTCCCTTCACAGGAGGTTAGGGCCATGTGTACAATGTAGGCAACAACGCAAAATTTGGTAGAAAGACACTGCCCAAATAAGGCTGTAGCAGCGCAAGAGATGCATTCGTTTAACAACACAATTTCACGTTTCTGCAAAATCCTCAAAATAAGGCAAAAGCAAATGTCATTGCATAGGTTCCTTGTTAAAACCGCATAAAAACAAAAAGATTCCAGTGACTCCACAGACAACAGTGGTTCTGATAGTGACCGTGAAAGTTACACTGCATAACGCCTCTCCCTTGTGTTTCTCACACCAGTCATGAAGGTTTCCAAAGCTGGCTAATTTAAATTAGTGCTCACATAAATCAGTGCAGGAAAATGTATTTCTCTTCATATCTTGTATTTTCATTATCAGTCTACATTATATTTTGGTATTGTAATCATTTTTATATGACTATTTGGGACTTGCAGAATAAATCATCTGAGTCTCCACTATTTCTTATACTGAAATCCACTGTGATACACAAGCACTTTGGATAAAACCGTGCTTCTAGAATGAATTGTGCTCGCGAGGTTTTGGTGTAACTTATTAAATGTTGAACACTGAACTTGATCAAAATAATGCAGGTCATGATAAATAAATCATCTCATTAGATGCACACTGTGCTTTTAGCTATATGAATGTTTTCAATAATAGACAACCTTTCAGCTTGTTTAGATCAAAATTATTCACAGAAAAGTACTTTATAAACCAGGGCTACTACAAAATTCTACTTAATTTGTGAGAAATTGATGGCAAGTGTAACATGAATAATTGATACCTCTCCACACGACGGCCACAGAATAGATAATTGTGGCAACACCTGCAGTGTACCTTAAACTAAAGAATCTTTAGCAGTATGATATTTTTGTCAAATAACCCACAAGAGATAATGATATTGGTAGAGAACAAAGTATTATGGTTCCTTATGCACAGAATTTTTGTCCTTAAAATTCTAGGAATTACTTCCTGAAGACCTCTGTCTTATCAGGGTTATACAGGCAAATTGCCCAATAACATAAAGGCTTGAACGTTCGTGTCTCCTTTATGTAACATCACCTATGGTAGCTTGGAAAGTAGGGCTGGAATCCTCAGCAGGCATGCTGAGGGGATGTGACAACACCTGCAAAGTGCAACGTCTGGATTTCCTGGGGCTTCTTCATGTGACTGATTCAACATGCTAGCTTCAGTGCAGACAGATTTTTATACGTCAGCTCAGGGATCCTCAAATACTTGTCCAAGAAAGAGCCAGGCAGAAATTTCTGAAGTCAAATAAACATCCCTTTCATCATAAATGTCTTGGTTGAGGCAGTTACAAAGTCTAACATTCCAAGGATACAAAACACTGAGCATCGAGCTCTAACTCTCTGTCTGTCTGTCTGTCTCTGTCCCTGTCTGTGTGTATGTCTGTCTGTCTCTCTCTCTCTACACACACACACACACACACACATATAATAAGACATTTGAATAAAGGAAAGTTTGGTGGATCTAGTGAGATTTGGACAGTGATATTAGGATGTGAAATTGATCAAAATCAGCTGAGAAGTACATCATAAATTTTCCTTCAGATTCTGCTTCAACCTACACGTTCTGAAGGAAATGAACATCAAAAAAATGAGGGATTCTGATCCCAGAGTTAATGAAATCTCTTTACTTGAAAAATATTACATCCAGATTCAAGGGAGTGACTTAATAGGGGGGCAGGACTTATTTTATTTACAGTTCTAAAAGGGTGATGTTTAAGGATATTATGCCAAACTAGATGAAGGATGCTCTCTAAGAGTCAATGATTTATCCAATATTTAATAATGCTGTGACTGTGCAGACGGACCCACTGTGGCACCCTAAAGCATTCGCTTTCTAGTCACACACTTTGCAAAGCCCCCACTTTGTCATTGCCCTGGTAATAGTTACGAATCATGTACAGTTCTCCTTTCCTACCATTGACATACCTAACTTTTCTGATCATATTCTTTCTGTTTGGCTGTTCTGTGTTTGCAGCGTCAAGCTGCCCCTGACATATGACTGGGTTGTTATGCTAAGACTGACCATGGGCCAACCCTGCTAATCCTCTCATCAAGCTATACATTTGAGAATCTCATAGCCAAAAGTTGGGCAGGTCTCTCACATTGAGAGGCAGTGACTAGAAATTTATAAAACATATAACTGAATATATTGCATTAAGTTTTCTAAATACTGTGGTGTAGGTTCAGTATTGTGGCCTTTGCTTTAAAGTAAAAACAGGTTTGTACTTTCTTAAAAGCATGTAGCACTTCATATTCACATGAAAGTTCAGGTACTCTGAGTCTGATCGTGAATTTCATACACACCACAAGAATCATTTGGATAATTTGATGCTAGTGAAACTTTATAATTCCTGAATGTACACTTTTAAGCCTGACTTTTTCAACTGCATCTGAATTTCACACATCTTTCTTGTTCAGACTGAGATTTAGCAAGTATGCCATTTGACAAGTATAGAAAGTTCTGTAAATATTTTAGATACATTATGCATTTGGTTATGACAAGAACACACTCACAATATAAACACACAAGGGAAGCAAAAGAGATTAAAGCTGGTGTTCAAACCTAGATGGTCTCTAAGTGTGTGAAAACTTTTCAGTAAGACAAGGTCCCAGTTTTTGATTCCTTGAAGCATTTCCCTTGTAGTTTGGTTTTTGTTCATGAACTCTCTGCTTACCCCTAGCATTAGGAAGTCAACCAGTAACAAATGCTGGTGAGGCTGTGGAGAAATAGGAACTCTTCTCCACTGCTGGTAGGAATGCAGACTGGTGAAACTACTGTGGAAATGGGTTTGTACATTCCTCAGCAAACTAGATCTAGAGGTCCCACTCAACCCAGCTATTCCCCTTCTTCATACTTTCCCAGATTTGAGAACATCATATCACAGCAATATATGTGCACTCATGTTTATAGCAGAGCAATTTGTAATAGATAAATCATGGAAGCAACCCAAATGTACATCCACTGAAGACTGGATAAAAAAATTGTGGCATTTTTATATAATGGAATATTACTCAGCTATAAAGAAAGATAACCTTGAGGCTTTCAGGTAAATGGTCACAACTGGAGACCATACTCATAAGTGAAATAAATCAGATGTGCATGTGTAAGCAACATATTATATCACTAGTGTAAGAACCTGAAAGTGTGAATAAAAATTAGGAGGTATGACAGACATTGTGAAACAAAAGGAAACTGCTCAGAAATAGAGCAACTGGGATGAGGGAAAAAGAGAAAAGAAAGGGATAATTATGTATGTATGTATGTATGTATGTATGTATATGCAGGATAGCTAAAATGGTTGTAATACTGACTTCTATCACTTTATTGAAAGGAACAGTTAATGATTAATTATTTGATCAATTTTGCATGTCTATATTTGTTTTCCTGAGTATGCACATTGAAGTTATCAGTATGTAATACAACAACCATTGTTAATTACTTGTCACCTGGTCTGTAATTCAGTATTGCCTGTACTGTTCTTGTGCTACTTTGTAAATGGCTGCCTGATTGTTTGTATGTTCTTGTTCTTTTACTTTTAAAAATAGTAAAAAAAAGACCTAGATGGTCTCTTTTTATCTAATATTCTTATCAGTGAAGAGATACTTGTTCTGCTAATCTGATCCCTCATAATTTTAGCAAAGAATTTCACAGAAGTCAACAAAGAACAGTCAAAGTAGCAATGCTTAAATCAACTATTTAAATAATTAGAATATTAAATTCTTAATTGTTAAAGTATTTCTTGCAAGACTTAGTCAAGAAATTATTTGCTTCAAAGAGTTGAAAACATTCAGTGGATTTCTTTTAAAAAAAACATTCAGTGTGCAAATAATCTCAATATATATTTTATGCTGTTAGAAAAAGTATACTTGTACGAATTTTCTTTAACAGTATCTGAGCAATTCACTAATCTCTATCACCAATGGAAAATATACCTTAAAATTGTTTCTTTATATCAAATGAAAATTTATTAACTTAAAACACTAAAATTTGATGGCTTTATGAATTTAAACACCTGACAGAATAAGATCAATGCAATGATATGAATCATTTATTGTTTTACCCCATTATCATTTCTAAAAATGTGTGTACAGTTAAGACGACTTCATTCCATACATGACTAATTAAACATATTATTCCCATTCAGGTCATTATTTTAATTTACAAAAAGGTCTAGCTTAAAAATGGAGACTATCATAAAACAGATAAGAGTTTAGTTTTTTAAAACAGTTTTAATATTCTTGAATTTTATGGTGTAATGATTGTAAATAGATGCCTATGTTGTTATATATGAGCATTTAGGCCATTTGGGCTGTGTTCCAGTTTTGTCTACCTCAACTATTTATAGTTATGTAAGTTCTATCCCTTCCATTTTGCTCAGGGAAAGTGAAATATCCAACCACTTTTATGCTGTATCTCATTACTTACTTCCTATGTATTTTCTTACATATTGGGTGCCTCAAATCAGTTCTCAACCATAGCTTAACTTAAGCTTAGAAAGTCAGAAAAGTTCTTTTATCTTCTATAAAATTGGCAAGTGTAAATGTAGTGCTTTTGTAAATATAAAACATTAAGTCATTAATGACATGTAGAACCAGGAAAATTTGGGGCAAACTTCCTTTTATGGTGATCTTGCCTATGTTGTTATGTATTGTCACTAAAGGGCATCTTGAAATCGTAGTACAGGTACTCAGATTCAGAAGTGCATTTTACCTTTAATATTAACACTTAAAATATGCATTTTACATGAAAGTTATCTATGTGGACATAATGAATGCTGTTGCTCAGCTTCCCAGTGTAGTTCTTAATGTATTAGCAAAAGTAACGTTTTCTGAATCCTCTCAGAAGACAGATTTAGAAATTGGTTATCAGGTTACACATGTTAATTTACCTGAACAGTCCTATTTACTTAAATGAAGATATTTGTAGCATTTTAATTCCTTTCAGGAAACTCCTTGCCACTTTAAAAATGAGAATATTCCTCTGTTGTGAAGAAGACTGAATCCTGAATAAAGACAAAATCAGCATGTTTTTCAATAAAAATTAATAACACCTTATTTTGCCTTCCTAATAATAGTAATACTAAAATCTGTTAACAAAATGTATTTTTCATAGTTTCTACTAGTACTCCTCAAATCTCAAAGATTTACGACAAAAACATTTAATGTTTTTAGGAACAGTACTCATGTTCTCATGGACTATGGGTCAATAGTGTCTCCACCTCCACCTAGGGCATCATCACAAAGCCAAGGCAGAAAG
Organism: Dinomys branickii; assembly: GCA_004027595.1. Classification (NCBI taxonomy): domain Eukaryota; kingdom Metazoa; phylum Chordata; class Mammalia; order Rodentia; family Dinomyidae; genus Dinomys; species Dinomys branickii. Next base: position 30,594 of record PVLD010015268.1, on the reverse strand, counting down.
GATCATTATTCAGCACCTTCTGCTCTTGTAGCAGGAGTTCGAAGTGAATAGACGAGTTTCAAAATCCCATCAAATGTTTCTGTTAATGTACAACATACTTTGGGACCCGTTTCCTCATTCTATTGACCAACACAAGCCAAGTGCCTAAGTTTGACAATAAAACAAGAAGACATGGCTAAGATGGTGTTGTGTAAAAAGAGGTGGATATTTTTGCAGAAATAGCACCATGTTAAAAACATAAAGTGCCAAACTTTGCAAATCTTTTGGATTGTAGATGACTGTAAGAAGTGAATAATTAGAGGTTAAACTGAAATGAAGTATGTTAGATGGGTATATTTAGCATAAAAGACAAAGGCACTAGACAAAGACATGTGGTGTTTATAGACAGGTGAAACTGCCTCACTAGAGAGAGATATGGGATATTTACTTTACTGTGTGTTCAATGGAAATTATTGCCTTTTCTTGTAAAGTTTTCCTGGAACAGAGCTACAACCATTTATCTAGTTGTCCATGACTGGGTTTATACCAGTGCAGCAAAGCTGAGTAGTTGAAAAATTGGACACAAAAAAACTAAACTGTTTACTGTCTGACTTTTATGAAATAATGTTTCTAAATTGTTTTACATATTATTAATATTACCTAAGACAGTAGAAGCAAAACACCAAATAGCGTACATATTATTTTAATTTTTATTACATTTTAGCACTTTTTAAGGTTCTTATAATTTTAAAAAGTGCATATATTTTCCTTGGAGAAAATATAATATTCTTAAATTGCCATACTCTGTGTCTAGATGTCTCCTCAAAATCTCATGCAATCATAAGATAGCTCTTTTTAGAGATGGCTGAATCTAGAATGTGTGGTGCTAGGATAAAAATTGTGTGATCAGTTCACTGATTGGTTTAGCACTGCCACTGCCATAATCTCAGAGCCTAGATAAAGTACAAAAGGAGCAGGAAGCCACTATTATGGCTGGTTGCTGCTTTTGCTGTCTTCTGCCCACCATGAACTGCTCTCCCCTGCAAAGCCTCCCTGCTTTGGAGCCAGCAGATTACAGACCAAAATTTCTACAAACTGTAAGCTAAATACACCCTTCCTCCTTTGACTTTGGGTGTCAGGTATTTTCTCTCAGTAATGAGAGAAAAGTAACTAAGAAACAAATCAAATTAAATATAAAGAAAACATTATTAATGGAAAACACAAATAGTATTTGTGGCCCTTAACCATGATATGTCAGCTTGGCTGTGTTAAGAATACCTAGCACATCAGTAAAGCATAGTTTGGATGTGTCCATGGGGATGATTGAAAGAAAACCAGCAAATTCAAGGGGGAAGGCACAACTGAACTGTGAATGGCATCATCTAATAGGTTTATATCCTGGATGGAATAAAAGGGAAAAAAGGAAGAAGTTGATGTACATTGGAAAAGCCCCAATCAGCTTGAGCAGAGGCATCTTTTGCTATCAAGCTTTGGTTTCCTAAGGCTTTCAGTATGGACTCCGACCAGTGACACTCCATGCAGCTTCTAGGTCTTTGGCCTTGGACTGGCTCGAAGTTTTTGCTCTCTTATTCTACACCTTCATCTTTCCCGGACTCCTACCTGACCCTCTGGCTCTCCAGTGTGCACAAAGCCATCATCGACTCTCTGCCCCTATCCACCTGCCTAATACCTCCCTTGGCCTGAATATATGGGTCAATATACATCATAGATTCTGTTCCAGGAAACCCTAATACAGTATATTTGATGAAATTTCTACAAAAAAAAATCAGAGTAAACATAAATCACCAAGATCACCGTGGTGAAAAACAGAATGCTAGTATTAGAACTAATTCATTAGTAATTAGTAATTAAAGAATTACTGATTCTTTAGCAGTTAAAATTGTTTTTTAAATACCTTGACAGTTGGATTTTCTGTAGCTTGAGGTGATAGACATTTAGAAGAAGAGATTCTGGAAATAGCTTATTTAATTAAAGCACCTCTCAGACATAAAATGATGTCATCATCATTGTAAGTAGACATCTTATGTTTATATGTGTTTACCCACTTACAAACCTGTCATCCTCTCTCTATTACTTTTGCTTTATATATTAGTGTGGCATTTACCCCACTTTTTTAACTTCCTGTGTTGAAACAGACATAATTTCACATTTCCTGAAGTTCTAATTCGGCTGCACAAAGGAAAATGCAATACAAATGCAGCTGTGTCAACAACAACGTTTCGTTTTGAGCTGTGAACTGCAAAATGATATAGACACCAGCAGAAACTATAAATTTAGGGCATCGGCAATTTCCAAGCAGTTTCCACAATAACTAGCCAGAATGCTGGCTTCGTTTCCTGGATAACCATCCGCTTTCCTATAAAGACTGTATCTCTTCATTGATTTATTTGCTGGAGTGAATCATATAAGAATTTCTTTATTTCTTTTCCTTTTGCTTTTGATCTATATCTCTCAAGAGAAATTTTTAGGTCTTTTGTTTGGCAGGAGTTAGTTAGCAAATGATATACTAATCCAAAATGTTCTTCAATTTTTTGTGTTAAGACCAGAAAATGCCTATTAGAAACTTATGAGTATTTTGTTAAAGCATCTAGGAACCCACTACTCTACATGACCAAAGTCTGTAATACCATTTTTCAATGGCTTTGCTAAAACTGAACAATAATCCAAAGTCTCAGATGATTCATTTTAAGGAAAAATCAAAAAGGCAGAAATAACATAACTCATCATTCTAGTTAATATAAAATCCTCACAAGTTATGTGTCTGGCAAATGTTGTTTAATAACATTTACTATTAATATTACAGGAAAATATTTCTGCTATCAATCTTCCTCTTCTTCAGCAATTTAAACTCATTAATAGTAATGTAAACATTCCCTTAAATATATTATTTCTAAAAAACAGAAGAAGAAAAATCAAATCTGTTATTTGGAGGGAAGTAAATGATATTTATGCTACTCACAAGGCCGGCATAGATTTTGGCAGGCAGAAATAAGCCTGAAGTAAAACTTTCTCATACAAATTAAATTGGATTATAGATCCACTTACATGGAATTGAAAATTTTCTTATGCTACTTAGTAACAAAAAAATAATTGCTCATAGTTTTCCTAGGCACTATGTTGAATTTTTTATAAGCACTTATATGATCCTTTTAAGAATAGTACATCTTGGCCAGGAGTGGTGGCACGCACCTGTAATCCCAGCACTTAGGAAGCAGAGACAGGAGAATTTCTGTGAGTTCAGGGCCATCCTGGGATACACAGTGAACTCAAGGCCTGCCTGAATTGCATAGTGAGACCTTGGCTTAAAAAAATTTAACTCTGCTGTTGGCCCCGCGGCTGCTCCACAGTGGGCCCCGTGGCTGCTCCACTGTGGGCCCTGCGGCTGCTCTGCTGAGGGCCCCGCTGAGGGCACCTCACGGACTAGACCCACCCCCACCCATAGCACGGCAACGGGGTGAAGCTGGGCGGTCTGCTGTAAGCATACGTGCTTTTCCACCTCCGACCATGGCAGTTTGTATACACCCATGTATGTTATAGTATAGTCTGAGGCAGCTATGTCTCTTCCCACGGCAAGAGTCCAGGGGTATAGACAAACCCAGGAGTACAGTTATTATCACAGGGAAGATGACTGATTGAGTGGTAGGGCAACGGAGATGAGGGAGGAGAAAATTGAATGATCAAATGGGCCATCATCTGTGTAACTGAATAACAAAGGTGAAGGTAACATTATGTAGGACAGCATCCAGAGCTAATTCCCTTCTATGTTCTCTATAATTTTGTATTTCCTCAATCGCTTTTGTATTAACAGAAGTGAAGATAACTTTATATTATACAGCATCCAGTGCTAATTCCCTACTATCTTCTCTATAATTTGGTATTTCCTTTAATGTTTTTGTGTTCACTAATGTGAAGATAGCATTATGTAATACAACATCCAATGCTAATTCCCTACTATATTCTGTATAATTTTGTATTTTTGGTATTGTTTATGGCTTATTCTGGTTCATATGTCTCTATTCTTTTGTCTTTAAAATAAAAAAAAATTTTTAAAAGAAAGAATAATATTTCATGGATCCCCTTTGTACAGATTAACCTTACTTTGTGTACAGACTTAATAATCTGCCCATGAACAAAAGTATATTAGGCATACAACAAAAATTTAAACACAAAAGTGCTTCTACAAGTTGAAAACAATTATGAAGCGATCTGTGCTTTCGGTTTTCCTTTAAACAGTATAGCAAGTGCTGCGCCCTGTGTTATATCCCTGCTACAAGAAAAGACAAGACAGGAAGAAACAACACAGATGATAAGTGAATCAAGTCATTAAAAGAGAAGCCCAACTTTTCCTCATACGCGTTCCCTGACATCTACTTATTCCTGTTGGCAATCACAGATATCTGCTACTTTCTTTGGTTGGTCTTCTCTAAATTGATGTGTGTAGGTTAAATATTGGGGCTGTTTCTCCGATTTCTAAGAATCCTTTACACTTTTTTTCCCTTTCTTCACCATTCTTAAAAAACAAATGGTCTTTATTTGGCAGATTACTAATTCCTGGGACTCCATCCATAAGGTTCCATGTTGCCAGAAAAGATTCTGGCACCTAAAACAAGATTCTTGTACATTTCATTCCCTTCCAGTATGGGAAAAATGCATAATAGTCACAATTTCAGTATTGATAAAAAAACCAACTATAGGAAATTATTATAATACCATGATAAGAAACTAACTCTATTCACAAGGCACCCATCATCATTTAGTAGAACTGCTACAAACAACATCTGCATATCAAAGATAGATTTCCCACTAAAGAAAAATTAGATTCTCATACCATTACCCAGGGACATTGAGCTCACAGTTTATCTACTGTCTTTTGCGGGAAACCCCTACCCTTCCCACAAGGCTTCTGCTAAAGCTAAGAAGAGCCAATAATTATTATGTAGACGTGTTACCACTATCACTCATATTTGTATGTTTTATAAATAGGGCTGGTACAGTAAACTCCAAGGAATTTATTAGAATACTATCTAAAAAGTACTGAGCATGAGCTCTCTATGGGCATTAGTTCTCACAATTTCTACAACTTAAGAAAAAATCATACAGTTGGGGACTGCAGTTGTGTGGTGTACTGATAACAAGCTTTTCAGTGTACTCTCCCATTAGTTAATATTCACTTATCTAGTCCATATTGATACACAAGAAATGCTTTGTCAAAATGAAATAATTTTCTTTCTATGAAGAAAACTTCTTTTCTAGTGGTTTTATTTCTTATAAGAATTTTTACTGCAATAGCTCATATTTAACTGTACTATTCACTTTAAGCTTTTCAAATAATTGGTATTTTTCCAATAAGAAATATATATATATATATATATATATATATATATATCAACTTCAACCTCTAATTATAAAGTACATACCACACTGTGAATGTTTATGTCTAAAATCCAATTCAATTTTTCCTATTACATGTAACTGTACTATCTTGTGAAAACTGAGCTTAGTAAAAATATCAATTCTCTTTAGGAATCAATCTTTAACTGAATTTCAATTTAGTACAATAACTAAATGCAATCTAATTACAGATAGGAAACTAGTGTTATTACTGCAGTATCCAAAATATTCTTTCACTTAATTGACTTTAAATTATTTTTTAGACTCTATTGCTATTGGGATTTATGCTCTTAATTCCAAATTAAAAAGTAATTAAAGTTGTTATCTACCATCAGGACATTATGTGCTATGATAAGGAATACAAGAGATATCAGCTAAAATTGTAAGCTAGGAAAAAGGTAAGAAGTTAGATACTCCTTTAGTAGGTTTGTAAAGATGTTACAGTGGGCTAATTCCAAATCTGCAAGATTTACAAGATTTACTATCACATTCAATTCAAGATAACATCTGAGATAGTTTTCTTAGCGGCCTTTCATTTACCTACAGAAATTCTCACAGACGTGTGAATCACTGAAGTATTTCCTAGGAATTAGGTAGACAGCTAAATAGAAAAAAGATGCCAGAGATGGATACATATATAGACAAACATATATGAATGCATGGAATCCAAGAAAATTATATATATATATATATATATATATATATATATATATATATGACATAAACATATAGTGAAGACATAAACATGTAATTATATATCATTATATATACTTCTGGACATATCTCTCTATATATCTATATAGATATAGATATTTGGTGAAAATTGCTTTTAAAAGGTCCATGAATAAATCTTTATTATGTAGTGTTGTAGCTTAAAATTGTTTTTTGTTTGTTTAGCCCACTTAGGCAGCTACTATAACAAAATAGAATGGAAAAATTATAAATTTATTTCTCAGTTTTGGAGGCTGAGAAGTCCAAGACAATTAAAGTGCCATCTCGTGCAGGTGTCCTTGATGAATTGAAACCATATGCTGTAGACAGCTAGTCCAAAGTTCTCTACCACGTAATAGAATCTCCTGGAAGGTTAGAATTTAACACGGATTTTGAGGAGGTATGAACATTCAATGCAGTAGATAAATAAAGAATATTAAATACACAAATGGACAGTTGAGATTATTTGTCAACTTGACTGGCTTGGAAACTACCTAGGAGCTCACTGAAATCCCACCTGGAATGTGTGACCTTGGATCTCTATGTCCTTCTTTGTTCCTTCCTCTCTATTACTGTTCCTGGATGTGCTTCCTGGACACTTCAAACTGAATCCTTCCAACTCACAACTGAAACTTCATAAGAGCATGATATTAAGGGTGATGGACTAGTTATTTTGGTGAAAGAAAATTCAAGACAGCTCAGTGTACCAGCTGTGGCATTGGTTGCTACTTTCAGAGAATGACAAATGAAATCTAGAGCCAAAAAATGAAAATTGTGCAGCTTAACCAAACACAAAGTATCTCCAAAGTAGCAAGGACACTGTGGCGGTTGAAAATTTAGCACTAAAAAGAAGCCAACTACTCTATATTAGGACAGCAGAAAGGACACCTTTAGGGAATCTCAGGAAATGAGCAGATCCCACCCACTGCAGGCTTAAGAATATAAAAGGATAAACTCCTTTGAAAGAGTTTGAAAAAAGAACCCCAGTGTGTCCTGCATATTCAGAACCATATAGTGAAGTGTTTTCTTGAGTTCAGCCATCCAGGCACTGAGAGGCTGGCACAACTGTGGTCCAAGGTGGACAGGGTGCTGCTCATGCTGGCAGCAAACCTTGAGGTCATCCATGTGGTAGTGGTTTTTCAAGCACGAAGAATGTAAGAGTTATAGAACCGTAGAAGCTCATACTTACATTTTAGAAGAAGGTCTCGAAGACCAGGGAAACATACAAGAGAGAAATACAGTTGCTGCCAGGAATCTTTGCTGAGGTGATACATGAAGTTTTGTAATGAAGCTAAAAGTACAGTGGAGACACCAGGAAGTTAGAGATCCCAGAAATGGTGGAACATCTGCTTAGGAAAACCGTACAATATGAGTAGACCCAGTTTAAGAGAAAACCTGCTAGACTACAACCAGTGAAACCATAGGTGTGGGGCTGCACAAAGAGTTTGAAGGCTACATCTCACCACAGCCAGGTTTATGTATGGACATGCAGTCACAGGATTTACGTTTGCCCTGCTGCTTTTCAGGCTTGCTTTCATCTGATGTCTTTCTGTTCCTCTGATTTCCTCACTTTTGGAGTGGGAATGTTTACTCTGTCAATGTCTGTTACAAGTTTTTAACTTTCCTTTTGATTTTTATAACATTCCCTTCTAAATGTTTGCTTTGAGTCTCACATGAGACCTGAACGTTTTAGGAATGCTAAACTGAAGGTTCTGGTGGTTCTTTGAAATGGACTAAATGTATTTTGCATAATGACAAGGATATGACCCTTTTGGAAACAAAGGTGGAATGTTATGCTCACATCTCAAATGTCCCCCGAGAGTTTCATGTTTGCAGAGGGAGGGATTAGTGGGAGGAGGCAAGTCACCGGGACTGTGACACAGAAGGATATATTCTTTTCTGTGGCTTGTCACTTTTCCCTCTGCTTCCTGTCTAGCATGAGTTGATCAACTTTCCTGTACCATGCACACTTTTTCTGCCTTACAGTAATGAAACTGTGGGCTGGACCAAAATTATGAGTCAAATTATACCTCTCATCCTTTAAATTGTGTGTGTCCGGCAGTTTGTCACAGCTAATACAGTTCCACCAAAATATTTTTTAAATTTCCATTGTTTTTGATTCCTAGTCCAAATAGCTAATCTTCTCATGTTAAGAAAATGACCCTCATTACTAGTAACAACTCCAAGGTCAATTCTACCTGCTATTACATTTGGCTGTCCTACAGGTTCATAATAATCTAATCCACAGTCATTAGCTAATGTATATCAGTTAGTTTTCATTATGTTAATATAAATATTTGTACATTCACTGACAAATGCTCAAGGATCAATTTGAACTTCTTAAGATGACTATAAGGCAATAAATACATGCCACATAATTAAAATAAAATTAATATTAGTGCAAAAATGCAATAATTTTGTTTCAATGAATTTTACAGGAAACACTAAGGTTATCTATGAAGTCTGATATTGAAACCCTCAGAACTGTTTAAAACATTTCTACAACATTTATTTCTCATAAAATATTTAATCTTATATGTTTTTTGGATAACAAAAGATGAGGAAAATTAATTGTTTTCATGCCTGATCTGTTAACATAGATTATTAATATCCTTGTTAAAAAATATTCCCAATTATGTGTTCTCTACACTTATACAATACCTTGATAAATAATACCTGAATACAGCAAAACCTTAGAGGCATTTGTGATTTCCAGGTTCACTCTGAGATGTTTTCTACATGTGAGTGAGCCAGGTTTCTGCCATCCAATCAAAAGGGAAATAGTTCCAAAATAATTCACTTCTCTTTGCCTTGCTGATTCTCTATGCCAGTACAACAAATAAATCTTAAATGTTTACTTTCTTTGAAAAGTCAAAATTAGATGTATGGTTGTTTTTAATATTTGATATCTCAGGAACAGCTCCCAGCAACTCTAACTAGAAACTACTGGAGTGAAAGTTATCTAAAAATTATATTTGAACTTTATTACAGTGGTGGAAATTATTTTGTGATATTACCTGTACTGAATACAGTACAGGTAACTGTAGTTGTATAACTATGCATACAAATATATACATAGTTATGACATTTGGAGTTAAGTGAAAGTTATTATACTTGCTACCTTTGTAAAAGCTAGTAACAATGAGAGCTCACAATAAATATATACTTTTTTTTCTCCTTTCCCTCATCCTAGTAAAGGAAAAAATACATATATATGTATATATAAGACAGTTAAGAAAGTTATATTGATTGCTATTAGTTCATTGAAAAGAAAGATTTTTGCCTATATCATTTGATCAATATTTTGTGCCTACATCTTGTGAAATGAGCAACTACTTTGAAGATAGTAATAACAAAACACAATGTGCTAACGATTGTTACTCTCCTATTATCTTGTTTTGAAATTTTGTACCATTGTTTTTCTTTAAAATAAAAAAATAAATATATACGTACATGAATAGATGACAAAATTAGATTTTCTTGCATATACTTACATATATTTACTAACCTAAATAATGCAGCTTGAATCATCACATCTGAATAACATGGATCTTGAATGTATGTGTCACAAACACCTGTGTGGTAAAGGCTTGTTCTCCATCGCAGGCACTACTGGGACATGGTGGAAACATTAGGATGTGAGTTCTCATGAGAAGTCATAGAATCATCATGGGTGTTCCATCAAAGGGGGTTTTTTGGCATTGGCCACTTCCTTTACCTCTTTGGCTAATCATGAGGCACTCCACCACTGCCAACTGGCATTCCCACAGATGTGCTCTCAATGGGTTCATCCAATCATGGATGGGAATATCAAAAACTGCGAGCCAAAATAAACCTTTCCTTTTTGCAATTTAATTATCACAAGCATTTTGTTACAATGATAGAAAACTGATCAATATAGGATTAATATGATTCTTAATAGTTTTCAGTGAAATATACTCAAACCCTAAAGGCAATAAAATAGACAGGAGAACACTATTTTCTAGTGAATTACATATGATGAAAGGCTGAAGGGTTCCAAAGTAAAAGGCTAAAAATTCTACCTCATTATGTAAATATGTATGATCTTTCTGACCCTAAAAGATTATGTCTGTGTAATTATATCTCTGTAGAATAGCACACCCTTAATAATTGAGAGGAATTGGAGATATGAAAATATGAAAATTGGCCTCTATTTTACCTATGCAGATGAGCCACAGATAACTTAGTGGGATAAATAAAAAATGCTGGTATAAAGCAACCCATATATAAATCATTCTAAAATTTGTATTTCTGAAATATGATCTTACTGGAATGTCTTTACTCAAAGTGTTGTTTATGTTTAAAGTCCTGGTTCAGTGTAATTCATATAATTTCCCTAGTACTCTTATAAATATTTAGAGATAATTCCTAATAGATATTTAAGCCTATAATATTCATTTACTAAAATACAGATTTTAGTAACACTATGTACAAAATATTGTCCAGAGTGCTAAGGATGCAGCTGCAAATGAAATGGCCAACAATTTCTACCTTTCTGAACCATACTGTTGTATTTATTTTCTTCTCTAGAGCTAAGTGTTTAAGATGCTTATTTACATATTAAAATCCACAAAAATTATAACAACATATCCAATAACAAGTAGGAATATTAAGATCGAGATTTGATTAATGATTTCTGATAAAAGGTTCTTTATTTCTAGGCCAGTGCTCTATTTGCTGAATCATGTAGCTTTACTCATCAAAAATAAATTTCCAATTATTCTAGTGTCTTTATCAGTTTACAGTTCCTGGGGCAAAACACAACCTACAGAATATTGTACCTCACAGTTGAAGTTCATAGCTAGCTGGCTGCAAGGAACAAATAGGATGGCAGAAGTTATGGCAGAGAAAAAGAAGCTCAATGCACGGAAGCCAGAAAGTGGAGGGAAAAAAGTAGGAACTAGGGACAAAAATAAACCCTTCCTGGTCACACCCACAGAAATCCACCTCCAATAAGGGCCCACCTCCTACAATCACAGCTACCAAACTTCTCAATGGATGAATCTACTGGTAAGTAAAGCACTCCTGTGATCCAACCACTATCAAAACAGATTTTTGTGGGGACAGTTTAGATGTACACCTTAACATTCCATCCTGATCTCCAAAAAACACACTATGCAAAATGCATTCAGCTCTTAAGAGTTAACAAAGTCTTTTCTTATTTTACTTTAAAGATAAAAGAAATAAAACATATTAACAAACACAGAGACATTTGCAAAACAACACAAAAACAATAAAAGCAAAGTCTTAACGGTTCTAGCATTGCTAAAAATTTCAAGTCAAGATACTTATAGGACAGCCCCTTTTCTGAGAGTCCCAGTAAAGTTCATAAAATGTTAAACATTTTTTTCAAAATACGACGGCACAGGATAAATATCCCCATTTCAAAAGTGAGAAATGGGAGGATAAAAGAGAATCTGCCTAAAGTAAGACTGAAATCTAGCAGAGTAAACATTAAGTTCTATGAATTTGTGTGCAGTGCCATGGCAGCGTGAGGTGACACGAACACCAAGGCCTTTGGTAAATCTGTCCCTAAGGTCTTGCCCATTGTAGCCCAAGGGGCCTTTCTGGCTAGCTCTTTTCTCATTGCCTAAGACTTTCCTCCATAGAAGTTCCACTTTCCTGGCATCTTCAACTTCCTGGGATTTCCACTTTAGACCCTACTCACAGAGCTTCAAATGCTGCCTTCTCATGGACTTTTGGCAGAGACAATAACCCTAAAATACATTTTTTCCCAGCATCATAGACATTCTTCTTAAAATTAGGTAGAAGACCCCATGACCCCATAACTCTCACATTCTGCATTCATAACAAGCCTGCATCACTTGGATGATGCCAAAAATGTTCACTCCATGAAGCAGTATCCAAGTTTCTTTGGCTCATTTCTGCGGAGGCTTCTGAGTGCCTGGATGACTGAGTGATATGAAACCAGTTGCAGGGGCCTACAGGCTCCCTGCTCAAATGCAAGCTTTATAGTTTTGTACCACTGAACCTGGGGAATATGATGTCTTGCTGGCTGTTGGTATATCTTTAATCCCTCATTTTTATTGTTCTGGTGCAAAGTATTTGACTTCTGATTAATGATATTTTTTTCAGACACTTTTCTCTCTCAAGCCTCAACATTCAGGTACTATTTTTCTGGCAAAAGTGGACACATTCTATGTTTGGCTCTGTCTCTTGCTCCTGATTTTTACTGTGCTTCTGCCAAAAGCAATCTGCAATACTCATGCCCCAGCCTGAATATTAGACTGCTTTGAAAGTTTCTCCACCGAAGTAGTTAGTCCTTCACCTTTAGTTTGAAAGGATGTCAAAATAAGACAAAGACAAGGAAGGGCAAATTTAGGGAACACCTCTGCACATGGAGCAGTACCTCTTTTGATAGGTGATCATCCCTGAAATGATAGTTTTCAGGAAATGCAATGAAGTCATTGAAATGGAGATGCACATGACGCGTCTTGTCCCTTGCTCCTGCTGCTTTCCTTCAGTTTAAGTGTTACTTAAGCAATCTTTTCCTAGTCTCTGTGACTATAATATACAATTTATTCCCTTATAATAACACCATGTTCTCTTTAGAAGCACTTATCACAGTGCTAAAAATAAAAATTGAGTTTGAGAGCTTTGAAAGTATCTATCCTGTTGTTATACATATTCAGGAACATAGACCTGTGTATAAACATGCTTATACTCAACCTGAATCTCTTGATGTAATACCAAGGCTGTAGTAGTTGAACAAATTTTCTATACAGTACACACATCCATAAAGTTATCCAGTTTACTCACTTAGTATAGACAACATTGATATCAGGCCATGCATAACTATTGGATGAAAATAGCTATCACATACACACACACACACACACACACACACACACACACACACACACACTCCCAACATTTATCACTTCACCTGCAGAGAATTCTTGACCATTAGATTTCTTGTAGATCAGCACTTATACAAAAATATAGGTTTGGAACATGATCTCTTTGCAATTAAAAGAAATATAAAGGGGTTTTATGCTTGTGAAATACAGTCTTCCCATCTCACTTAATGATGAACCTGATCAATAACTTTGCATTTTCAGACCAAAGGAAAAAGAGCACATTTTTGCTTTCAACACTACCCCTTTAGTGTACAGTTCATTGAAACCCCATTAAAATGCTATGCCTTTAGAATAAATGAGAGCATGACTCAAGTTCTCTCCTTGGTATATTTAACCCACAAGCTGCCTGGTCATATTTTCTCATGAATCTGCTGGCTGTATTTGCACTCCTGCTGCTGAGCAGAGGACGGCTGGAAGCATTCACTGACGTGACCCCTCCAGCCCAAAAGCGCAGAAAGTCTGAGTTTTTTGCTGGAGAATAAGAGCTAAGCAGGGAAGTTCTATGGACTTTCTGAATTGCTCAAACCATGATAAAATATAGCTATTTTCCTCACATTGAAGAAAACACACGTAGCTCCTTATTCACATAATTTTACAGTACTTTAAAGCATTAAGAAAACTTCTAATAGGGCACATTCTAAAACCCGTACCTTTATTGTGGTGCATGAGAAAAATCTTAATAGCCTACAAAGCCACCTTGCACTTGGCATCACTGAAGTCTCTGGCCGTATATTCTGATTTCCCAAATTCACTGACAGTGAAGGGAAGAGAGGGAGTTTTCTACAGATGGCATTGCAACCGTGCTTATCGTTCGGGGTTTTCTTGATACCCAGGGGTGAAGCAGAATAGTGATGGGTAGAGTCCAGTCTTGTTCTGCTTAGTTTAGCTACAAAAGGAAAGGAAGTTTTGAAAACATTTTTTCCATAACAACTTCACCTTCTATTGTCATGAGAGTATGCAGAACTCAGTGTCAATGGGCAGTTATCAGACTTGTTTTCTGTACCTCTAGGCCAGGAATTCGTGTACCATAGCCATATTTCTCAATATAACGTCCTCATTCTAATGTTGAAAAGATTTATAATCAAATATATTCTTTTTTTTTTTTGCACACAATATTACAAACCCAATCCTTGATTCCAGTCTAGACCGGGTATATTCAAAATGTCTGCTCTTTTCTTTTTTTATGTGTTACCTCTGGAATTTTTACAGAACCAAAGTTGATTTCAACATGTCAAAAACACTGCCAAAATTTGGATTTTTAAGTGTAAAATTCTTTCTAAAATATATCATACAATTCCTTTCATTCCTGAACAGTTGCTCCTAAAATCAATCTTTCAGATTGAGTTAATGATCCTCTTAAAACAAAACAACTCTACACTGCATGTGACAGCATGGTGATGCACTGACAGGCAACTGAGGACTGTAGAATCGCTCACATGTTCTTGAGTTCTGACATCTGATTCTACTTTGTTTTTCTGTTTTCTTTGATAGTAGGCTCCTAGTTATTATTTTGGGTCATTTTCTATGTGTCAAACTCTAAGGGGGCACTCTTTAAACTCGGTCACCCTAGAGTCACTCTAATTCATAACAGTAATTAAATATATGGAGTTACATCAGGCTGTGTGTTCTAAGAAGAAGAGCATGTTAACACACCTGGCAGAGTGTGCCTCTTGTGTTTGTCCCCATGTGTTGCACATGTGTGTGTTGGATAGCTCTTTTCTGAGTAGGCTCACTTTCAGCTATGGGCTCAATAATTGAATTTCCCAGGTGATTGATCTACAGGTAATAGAGGTAACATCTAATTGGAGGGAAGTTACTTTATTAAAATTATATGTGGCATTCACTTTGGCAGCACATGTACTAAAATTGCATATGAATTTCAAATACTGAGATACTGTTTAAATTTCAGAACATCCATATGTTATAATATACGGCAATTAAAAATAATTGCACTAGATTATTGACATTGTAAAATTTTTAAATATATTCTTTATCAAGAATCCAGCTACACAAGTTTTTGAAACCAATCATATAATATGAGAATATAAGGTAGTTAATGTACCATAAAAATACAAAGATTGTTTAGTAAGGTTAAGAGTCACAATTCAATTATTATTCCAAATGAGTCAAACAAGAAGAGGTATATACATATTATAAAAATACAAAGGCAAATGCAATATAAAACAAATATAAGTACTAAATATGGCTATTACAGGACTATAGTGGAAGAGTAGAGAAGGGCAAGCTGCTGTTTTTTTCATTGTTGTGCATTTTGTATATTTAGCTTGGAAACAATGTGCTTTATGGCATTACATAGATGAAATGAAACAAAATAATGTGAAAAGCATTTCACGTTAAGTGACAACCCCCACTTTATCTTTTTAAAGGAACATCAAACCTAACACAAGAATCCTTACTTAAAACTACTTGGGAGAAAAATATAGTTCTTGTACATTAAACTATGACATCAAAATGAAACTGTACCTTTCATAAGGCTGTATCAACAAATGCATGTTTGGTCTATGTTATAAAACACACCAATTACACACATAACTACGTGGCACATTTTTTACCCTAACAGAAAAGGATTGATAATTTCCAAGAATATTAAATGATAAATGGATTTTTATTTTTTCCAAAGAGATGCAAAAGCTACTCGGATATTCATGAAATATTTCCTCTGTCAACATTTTTCAAATATTCTCGTTAAGGTGGAATTTACATGTCAGTGGATTATCAACATTTTCAAAGAGTTGTTCTATTTAGGCAGATGTTCTAGGTTAGAAATGTTCTAACTCCAACTCCATGCTATTTTACAATTTCTTGGGTGATGCTTTGTTAGCACAAACAAATGAAAACCTGAGTGCCAATAGTTTGATGATAGTATAAATAACTTAGGATATAGAAAGAAAGGGAAAATATGCTTACAGGTTCTCCTAAGTATAAAGAACACTTACTTCTCCAGGCATTAGAGTGAAGTCTGATGTGGGGCTGCCAGTTTGGGCTCTGGTGAGGGGCCTCTTCAGTACTGAAGACTCGGTGCCTTTGCGCTTGTACCTCACACTGCAGAGAAAAGGCTAAGGAACTCAGGGTCACTCTTATCGGAGCAGTAATTAAATTCACAGGGATTCCTTCTTTATGACCTAATATACCACAAAAAGGCCCCACCTCATCACACCTCCCTTTGCAGATTTAAAATTCTAAATATGAATGTGGGTTAAGGAGATGCAAACCTGCAGTTCATTTGATTATTGGTACAACATCTCCATCAAACTTTTTTATCAGTACATGCACAACTCAATAAATGCAGACTGTTTCTTTAAGGTCACAGAAGTTCAAAGTCATACTGTGTAAAATTGTGCCCTCTGTTGATCAATTTTTAATCAAAGAGTACTTCTGAGCAATTTTATATACCCTCATGAAATCTTTAAAAGTGACTTTATGACACTAAATTCCTGAAAGATTGTATTTCTCAAATTATTGAATATGAGATATTAAATTTTGAATTGTGCAAAATAAAAAGTCCATCTTTAGAAAAAAAATCTGACAAAAATGGATTAATTTACATGGTATCTTTAAAGTTCTTGCTGTACATTAGCTAACCGCAATCTTGAAAATTTGAACTAGGCTATAATTTTACTAAAAATATATTATGAGATAATGAATTTGTTACTTTGTATAATATAGTATTTGAGTAGCATTTTAAAATATTAAACTATTAGGCAAGATATTTCACTTACCAATAAGATATATGTTCAACTTTCCCCAATAAACAGAGCCACTGGAGATATTTATACCCCGCCCCTCTCTGACATGAATAGGTGTAATAGAATCGGTCTCATGATTGTGGATCCCCAGAAATTCCATAATATGCTTTCTGCAAGATCAAGAAACAAACAAACAACAGCAAACAAAAATTTAAAAAACAGTGATTTATTTAATTCAGCTCAAGACTAAATGCCTGAGCAGTAGAAAGGTGGGAAGCACTGGTATAATTCCCAGAATCTAAAGGTCTTAGAACCTAGAGCTTTGGCCTTTAAAGGCAAAAGATGAACCGTCCAGCTGAAGAAGAGAGAAAGAGACCTTCCTATACTTTTTTGTTCTGCTGGGATTCTCAGTGGATTGGAAATGACCTCCGACATTGGTGGAGGGCTTCTTTATTTATTCTATGCAGCCAAATGCTGATCTCTTTCAGAAACGCCCTTATAGACATGCTCAGCAATATTTTACCAGTGCTGTGGTTTAGATGTAGGATGTTGTGTTTCTAGGTGGGGTTTCTGATATGTGATTGGGAAGTGGGGGCATTCTACACATCAGTGCACTGCACATTGATGAATTCATGGCTGAATGCGCTCTGCGGAGGTAAAGCCTGACTGGAGGAGATTTGTCACTGCAGTGGCCTTAGACGGGTATATACGTCCTACTCCCACTTCTGTCTTTCTGCTTCCTGGCTTCCAAATTGTGAGCATCTCCTGCGCCAGTCATTTCCGCCTCGGAGCCAAGCTACCGCAGACTGAATCCCCAAAGCGGGGAACCAACTCAAACCTCTCCTTCAAGTTCTGGGTGCTGGATATTTTGTCCCAGGGAAGTGAAAGTGGCTAATTCACCAAATATTTAGGCACCAAGAGATTTTCGGCCAGTCAAGTTAACACATAACATTACTTATCAAAAGATTCTTTAGTTTTTCAGACAAATACATTTATTTCCTTTTTTATATTTTTGAGTTCCTTTTGTCTCCCCTTTTTTAATAGGTAAATAGCGTAATCATTATGTAATAATTGCATTCATGGTGGGTAGTTGGTTTATACACGTAACGCATCTTAATGTTTTATAGCTCCTCCCCTTTCCTTCCCCACTCCTGCATCTCTCGGTCCGCCTCACTTTTGCAAAAGACCTACCTCCCGAATTTCCTATTGTGCGTTTGAGTTTAGATTTATGTATTAATTTCTCCTTCTAAGAGAAATTATAAGATAGTTAAGCTTGTGCATCTAATTTGTTGTGCTTAATATTACGGTTCCAAGGTGCATCCATTTTCCTGGGAGTATTGTGTATAAATGCTACATTTCTCCATCCATTCATTTGCTGATGGACGTATATTCTTATTATTATTATGTAACTTCATAGCAGTGAATTTCTAAAAAAGGTATCTTTATATAAGCTACATATGAGATCAAAATATATGGTGAACATTTAAACTAAAAAGATATTAGCTCAATAACAGACACAGTTACATTAATCCCAGTTGAAATAATTCCCTTCCCTTCAAATATAATTAAACCATGGTTATCACTCTTTGCTGAAGTACTGGCAGAAGTCGTCCTTTGTGAGTGTCTTTATGAGGAATGATCAAAAATGGAGGGCTGCTGTTCTGCGCCATGTGATGAAAACATAGGCTCATAAAAATATTCCAGTGTATCTGCATTCACCTGAGGCACTGTCTCTCTAATCTACATCTAATTATCTATCTAATCATCTGTCTCTCCATCTGGCTAATCTGCAACAGTGTAATGTTTGGCTTTTCCCCAAAATCAAAGTGAAAGGTAAATATTTTGTTTTGTCCTGCTTTTTTTTACTGGGAATCAAATTCAGGAACTTGAGCTTGCCAGGCAAGCACTTGTGCCACTGAGCTATACCCCAGTGAAAGGTAAATATTTTGAAGAAATTCAGGGCATCGAGTTAGCCCTGACAGTGCAATTTAAGAGTATATACCTCTGAGTCCATTCCCTGTATAATACCCTCTCCTTAAATGAGAACATGACTTACAGGTCAATTCTGTGGTTGTTATAAGGTGAAAAGATTTTGTAGATCTGATTAAGGTTTTTCTTTCTTTGAAGGTTTGTGAATTATAAATGAAACTATCGCAATCCTGATCTCTTAAGGATTTTTAACAGATGAGAAGCAACAGAGAAATATTTTTGCAGAACTTGAAGTTAGACTTAAAGGCTTCTGTCCTACAAAAGATGTTAAGGGAACTAACCTCTCAAGATGGGAGAAAATAGAACATGCATATCAGTTAGAGGACATTTAACCTAAATATACAAACACATAAAAGTGAACAAAATAGAAACAAATCCCTCTCATAAAAATTAATGAATAGGCCAATTTTTCATAGAAAGATTATACCAAAAATAATTGTAGGTGGAGATGGTAAATAAGCACATTAAGAGAAACATGAGATACACACATATTTAACACTAATTTAAATAATAATAATAAGAAATAGTAACATTTCTGTAAGACAATAAAAGTAGTTTATGACAACGTAAAATGCCACAGTGACTGGGAAGGTAGTTTTTGTTGTGTCTTCTAAAGCAGTGCATATTGCTGTTGTACAATCCAACATGACTCATTTGAGTGTTTGTTCTTTTTTTTTTTTTTTTTTTGGTGGTACTGGGGATTGAACTCAGGACCTTGTGCCTGCTAGGCAGGCGCTTATTCCACTGAGCTATATCTCCAGCCCCCAACATGACTCATTTGAAAATGTATCCCCTTACCAAAAACTACACATAAGTGTTTACGAGAGAGTTACTGTAGTCTTTCTTTCTTTCTTTTTTTTTTTTTTTTTTTTTTTTGTTCCAGGAATCAAATTCTGGACATTGCACTGGCCAGGCAGGCACTGTGCCACTGAACTACATCCTGGGGCCCTAGGGAAAGTTACCTATAACCAATCTAAGCTGGAAGCAAATATATTATCTTCCGCGTGTCAATGTAACAATAAGCCATGGTATATTCACACAATAAAGTACTAATAATGGCAGGGTATATCCAACTATACAAAACCATGAATTTATTTTAAATGTATACTGCTAAGGAAAGATATTAATAGGAAAAATTTGCATGTTATATGATTTCAACTACATGGCTTTTGGGGAAAAGCAATATTATAGACACAGTAAAAGGATCAGTGATTTCTAGAATTTTCTGTGGAAAGAAGCAGACTGCATAATTGAGGAATCACAGGTCAGTGATCTTAGCATGGTAAATAGATGGTGCTGTAGCCTTGTCAAACCCTGTACAAATAACTGTACCAATGGGGTATAAACTACATTATGTCCTAGAGGCAATAAATATTATGTCAATATTGGTACCATACTGTTACAAATATATAACACTAATACAAGACACTGCAAATAAGAAATATTTATGGGGTTGTTTTTGTAGGGAAAGGAAGCATAAGAGAAGTCTGAATTTTCCATTTAATTTTCTTGAAAACAATACTGCTGTGAAAACAATCTGAATTTAAAAAGTTGTTTCACATAATCAAGTAGCTAAAAGTAAAAATTGTATGTAACCGTGTTTATATTTGGTGAAGTAACACAAACATAGTTTCTCAAAATTTAAAAAATATGATACCAATTAAAATACAGAAAACCTATATTTGGAGGAACATAAGTGAACATCAGTTCTTTGGCAAGTCATGCTTTTGATTCTGTCTGTACAGTATTGTTTATTAAACAACTGAGGCAAAACACAATTTCTTTGTTTTATTTGATGTAAAGTTAAGAACTTTCAACATAAAATTTTACAAACATCCCATTCCATTCCCAAATAATCTTTAATATGATCTCATTTTCATTCACTGTAAAATGGCAATGCCTTATTAGAACTACCTTTTCCAATCTTGAAAAATCTTACAATTAACTACTACTGCATGTTTCATTTCCTTCTAAACAGTGAAATTTGAAGAGAAAGGCTAACAGGAGACCTCAAGTCTATTAACTATTTACTCAGAATTGTACTTCATTACTTGTTTGAAATGTAACAGCAGTTGGAGAAAGAGAATATGAGGCTTACACATACAGAAAGAAATATTTCTAGAATTCCTAATAACGCAAGTCCTCTCCCAAATGTGACTATTAAGATACTGGAACCTCTGGTTAGATTGCCTACCTTCTAATCCTATTATCCTCATGTATTGTGTGAGCTTAGTGTACTCTTTACATGCTCTACTGCTTTGTTTCTGTACCTGTAAATATCTTATGAAGACAACTGGCATAGAGATAGTAACAAACTTCAATTATTTATTATGTGTATTTGCATATAAGGAATGATCAATATATAATTATTCTATTATTTTTCTTATTATTTTGGAACTCATGAAATCATTTTCTCTAGGATTTGTCAATCAATATGCGGCATTGTGTGAAAAACTACCTGCCTTTTAAAGCAGTTACGGATCTGGAAAGGCTTGAAACTAATGAAAGCATGACACTAATATCAGTAGGCTGATGTTTGGTTTGATAAAAGTCTTTTATCTTTTAAATGAATGGATGAGTGCCGAATTAATTACTTCAGTTCAGAAAATCTCTCATTATATAACTGCTCTTTATTCATGCCAGAGAGAGCAGTGGAGAGCATGAAATGAAATAAACACTCAAACCTAGCCAGGGTTCCCCCTGAAAAGCCCTGGTTTGAGATTTCCGGCAAACACAAATAGCTGGTTTAAATCTTGTTAGCAAACTACCTTCCTGTTGCATATAAGAATCCTTAGTTTGACTTGTGCAAAAGCTTTTAATTTGTGCATTGAAAGATATTTATGTACTATACTGATCTTCCAAAATAGGACAACGATACATACAGAGGTTATGCGACTGACCTGGAACTATCTGTAGTAACTCAGTAACCCAGCTAGAAATGGAACACCTCTGTGTTCTAAATTCACATGGCTTTGTAAGAATGTTCCTGACTAAATTCAGATAAAATGAAGCCTTCAGGGTAAAAGTATTTAAGTGCCATATATGCTGCATAATGAAATTGGAGTGTCAGAATAAAGTGAGCGCATTAGAAGGTACAATGACCAAAGAGCAGTTACAATAATTTGGAAATGTTCACCTGGAGACATACAGGAATTCAAACACTCTAGAGGAAGACTTATTTTATAGCATGCATTTGACAACCTCCTCTGATAAGTTTATTCCAATGGGTCTTACACAGATGGCTGTGTGCTGTGTAAGTTACAGTTTTAACTGCAGTTTTATTCTGGGTTTTAAATCAATGACCTTACAACCATAAAATGCATGATCCTACACGTTGAATTATCTTCATTAACTTGGATGAAGTGTCAGGCCTGATATTTCAGAGTGCTTGTTAAGTGGTATGGGAGTGTGATCCATACAAGAAACCCGGAGCAAGGAGTACTAACTTTATTTGTGGTCCACATATTCAACATCCATAAATAGCCATATAAGAACCACGATCCAGCAAAACAATCTCATGTGGTTGTTAGTACCTAACTTAACAACCTTTCTAGGTCACAACATGATTGTTCTTTCTAGTGTCAAATCTGGAATTGGTTGACTCTCTTGATAGGTTACATATTTGCTCATTTAGTGAATACATACCAGGTAATTCAAATGTATCAAATTATATGTTTTGTGCTTGGGATATGGAATCTGCCAGCATTAGATCTTTTCTTCAAGAAATATGAAGTCCTATAGAGGGGCAAACACCTAAGAAATGGTATTAAGTTTTTGAAATGCAGTATATATAAAGACTTATTGAAGTGGAGTAATAGAATAATTTCAGGGAAGAAAATCACAGAAGACTAGCATAACGCTGGTGATGCAGTGGGCTTTGAAAGATAAGCTTACCTAGAAGAGAAAAAGAGTAAAAAGGGTTAAAGAGCGAGCATCAAGGCAAAAAGTGTGTAGCGGATCTGAGGAAGCAAGAAGGTTGTGCTGTGATCATCCTATCATGGATATTCTGTATGAACACAGTGATTTGGTGAATCCATATTTATTGCTACTTTTTGACATAATTGAATTGAAAAAACTTTGAGATTTAAAAGGGTACAACCTGAATCTAAAGTAACCTTCCATTTTTTTATTAATATAGCCAGAATATTATCTTTGTGTGTGTGAGCCAACAAAGGGCCTTGCCCATGCTAAGCAAAGGCTCCCCAGTCCGGGCCCATATTCCAGAAACATGAGCACCATTTTTTGTTCTATGATCTAGCTTTAAGGAGCACAGTTAAGTTTGGAGTGTAAGTTAGAGAGATCCATGCAACAATAAAGTAAACAGGAATATTTTTGGCATTGTTTAAAAGTTATCATGTTATTATAAAAGTAATTACCAGTCAGAAGTGTTATTTCACCAGAACTAATTGGTTCAAGAATTGCAACAGCTTTAACTATGCATACCAGCATATAATCTTCACTCTGAGGCACTGCACAGTTTTAATTAATGTTTATCAAGCCATTATATAAATTTGACTCCAAAACTCTGTGCAAATGTTTCCCTGGCTATTAGTGTGGTAAAGCTAATTAGAAAAAGATACATAACACCAATTTACTCAGTAATAAATGGTAAAGACTGACCAACAGAAACCACATGAAAGCTTTTACATATGAGACAACTATAGACAAATCTCCAGTATCGTTATTACAAAAAGCAAATAGAGGTTGGTTTATGGAACAATTAAATGGGAAAACTTCTACTTGAAGAAGAAACAGTACAGAACTAAGTTCAAATAATTTATGAATATGAGAGTTGTAAGCTTGCATAGAAACATGGTAATTAGTAATATTTCCTTGTTCCTATTAACTTATATGAAGTAGCTTGAATTGTTAAAGTATGTGGTCTACTCTTTTAATACTAAAATTTATAACATTGTTTGTTCTCTTTTTTCATACCAGGAATCGAACTCAGGACCTTGCACTTGCCAGGCAGGTGCTTATGCCACTGAGCTATAACCTCAGCCCACATTCTTGTAATTTTAAAAATAGAGCCAGGCTCTTTTTTCATAACCTTTTGAACTAAATGAGAAGAAGCAAATCTCTTGGAAATATGTATGCAGGAGAAAGGCAAAAATATGGATCCATACATATAAATAAGTTTAAATCACAAGAGAATTTTCAAGTGAAGCACTGCCTTTAGAAATGAAGCAATAACACAATGAAGTGTAGCTCAGAACTATATTAGATTCTCCAACTTATTGACATTATTTTATTCTATCAAATGTAATTTTTATTTAGATGATAACTTCCACCCAGTAGGCCTTGTTAAATCATTTAAGATGTTCCCATCACCTTTAGGGATGAATTATGTGCTTTTATCTTGCACACAAATTGTGTTTTTATCATCAGTATTATGACCTTCATAACGGTTATGAGTCGACATTTATGACATTTTTATTAAGTATGTGAGCATTAAATATATTTATTTAGTTGTTGATTCCTACAGGAACTTAATTGTATGTAGAACCAAGTTTTGCTTTTTGCTTATCATGTTTTGTTGTTTTTATAGGGCAACAAACCATTTGAGGCAAAACCATGTAAAATGAAAAGATATCCAAAATTATATTAAAGTGTAAAATGTACTCAATTTTAAAACTTACATATATATATATATATATAAAATGCTCAAAAATGATATAACTTGTATATTTTCTTTAATGCAAATCCATTTAAATTATCTTACATTCTGCTTACACAATGAACACTGACAAATTATAAGAAATATTAAATTATGCAACTGGTCTGTCATTCCTCTATGAATGATGATGTTCCTGCTACCCAAAACACAGTATGCACAAAGGATTGTATATGTTTTCTGGGTGATCCTTTGCCAATTTACAAATTTAACTATTGTAGATTAACTTTCATAATGTACATTATAACGTGAAATCACAATCTGAATGAGGAAACCTTTTTCTAATTGTTAAAAAAACCACAATAATCTCAGGTTTGCAACATGTTACGAGGTAAATATGCATAGTACAATAGTTACTGTAGTCAACATATCTGATATCTCCTATACCTTTGTGTTAAGAGCAGCTAAAATCTATTTTAAAAATTTTTAATCCAATATAATTTATTAACTATAGTTCTCATGGTATACATTCAATCTTTACAACTGTTTAGCCAACATAGATGCAATCCCTTTAAATTACATTGTTTATATGTGCTTAGAGAGATTTTTATAAAACAACATATTCATATTTTGTATTGCATTTTGTTTTTTTTTTTGCTTTTTTTTTTTTTTTTTTTTTTTTTTTTTTTTTTTTGTGGTACTGGGGATCGAACTCAGGACCCTGCACTTGCTAGGCAAGCGCTTATTCCACTGAGCTATATCCCCAGCCCTTGTATTGCATTTTGGAAGAGAAACGAAATAAAAGAATAAATCATAATTAAAACTGCGGAACAAAAATATAAAAGCTAAAAAAAAAAAAAAACTTTGGTATCTTGTTTGATCCCTTTCACAATTGTCTTCTTGAATCCTTCCTGCTTTTTTTTTCTTTTTGCGGTACCAGGGATAAAACTCAGGACCTTGCGCTTGCCAGACAGGTGCTTATGCCACTGAGCTATATCCCCAGGCCCCTTTCTGCCTTTTCTTTAGTCAAAAATGGGAAAGAATAGTCACTTGGTTCACCGTCATTTAGGACAACCAGAAAGTCAAAGGGTATTCTTTTTTTTTCTTTTTACCTTTTTTTTTAAAGAATTCTTCTGCCTTCTTCCCCTGTTTTGCTTTTCTTCAGTCTCTGTTTTGTCAGATTGAAATTCTATCTTCCTGAAAATAATAATGTTTAAAAATACTGTTGTCCAATCATTCAACAGGACTATTCTAACCCCCAAACCCCTTCAGAACTCCTTATAAATAAAAATATGTAAGTAACAAAAAAACAGTATCATTTTGCATGCATTTAAAACAATGCATGCACGTTAAGAGATGAATGTACATAAAATTGATGTCTGTGAATTCAACAAAATCATATTCCCTGATATTAATATTAGTTGTTAACTCTCTCTCCTAAATGGTATATTCTTTAGTTTTGCTTTCACATTGCTCTTCAAAGAAACATGATACACTTATCAAACATCATGACTTCCTGATGAAGGAGCTCTCAGTGACTACGGTGTCTGCTATTGACAGGCCGCTGCAGGAATGTAGACCAGATAGACAAGATTCTTACTATGAGGAGCAACTATAAAAGTTTTGTCTCGCTCACTTTCTCATTAGTTTCTTCAGTGGTTGTCTTTACCTTACAATCATTTTTTCTGTTACACTCTTACTCAATTTTGAACACATTTCAGAGACTGTGTGATAGTTTATAATCATCGACCTTTCAGTTTCATGTTCCTTAAAGACATGCAAATCAGTAACAGATATAAAGGACCAAAATAAAGAGATTCAAAAAGTTTTCTTTCTGTTTTGAAGAGATGATTTGAGAGATTGCTTGTACTGTCATGTGAGACCACACATAGGTATTTCTAGGAAAGCTAATTAGACATGGAATGATTCTTTGATTTCACTCTATTATTTTGTTTTATGTGTGAACAGTAAGTTATTTTTCATGGAAAAATATTTAAACATTTCAACTACACAAATCACTGAACTCCTAATCTGAAAATCAGTTTACTTACTAACAGTTAAAGCAGAGTAAAATAAGATAGAGGATTTCCAACAAGAATTGAAATTTTTCTGCTTGTGCAGTCAAATGCAAAACAACTAGTGGAAAATATCATCAAATGATTCCAATACCTGCTAAGCAAGCAGAAACAATATATACCCATAGTTTTCTTACCAGTGTCTTACTCCCAGAACAGGATGCTGTAGGGTGGGGTTTGTTTTCCCACTTTTAACCTGAGGTCTTTGTTTCATCTACTTTCAACAAGTAAGGAGATAGGTCAGGTTGGAGATAATACGACTTTAATTGTATTCTGTAGAGCTGTCTAAAGCCAAGAATGATTTTAACATTAAAATAACCATCCATGGAAAGAAATTAAAGTTATCTTCAAGTCTATGAAGAAATAAACAAAATAAATCACAGGGAAATTTTATGCAATAGTGAGTTATTATTATTATTACTTTCGATCTTAACAGTAATATTATGTATCAAACAAAAAGTGGCAAATAACACTTTCATTTAACACAGGCTGAGGATGTCAACACTGGAATTATAATTTTAGTACTATTATTTTACATAGGGTAAAAAATACTAGAATTAAAATTCAATTTTGATATACCATTGTAAGATGAATATGCAGAAGAAAATATGCAGCTCTATGAACACTACCATTTCAAGCTCTACTTTGTCAAAGTGGTTAATAAATACAATACATGTAAGGTATTGTGATCTTTGTGTGTGAGTGTAATGCATTTACGTGGGGGTTTCAAAGTGTTGTAACACTTAGAATTTCTTGAAATTTAAATCCTTGTTACTAAAGGAAGAATAATTTGTGAATTTGTGTCTCAAGAGTTTTTAATCATTTACCCTTTGAGGAAATTTCATACTATGAAGCGTCTCCTTTTAATAATAATACACTTCACAATTAAGAAATTTTGAATAATACTTTTAAGCCATGTATACTTTTAGAATAAAGCTTTACAAACCTTTGTTTTTCATAAGGAAAGCTTTTACGGGCCAACTTAGATCTCAGGTCTAATCAGTCTCTCTCCCTGCAATCATGCCCTTTGCCCTGAAATGTCTGTACCTTTCATTAATTTCACATGGCTCCAGGAGTAACTATAATGCTCATCGCTTTGGTGAAGACACTCAGGCAGTGACACTGAAGTACCTCTCAATACAAACTCATCCAGTGGTAATATATCAATTTACCTTAAATAACCATCAAGGGAAATGTGACAGCTTTCTAGTTAAGTTAGTCAAAATACTCAGATACTTGAGAAAAATTGCCTGATGAACTAGAATTTTTTGTACAATTAATTGCTAATTCCATTTCACTTTTCTATTTCCTAGGTAGCTTCAGTGAGTAGTACAAAAATATTTTCTCAATTAATTTAATATCTTTCATTTAAAAATATGTATTGTGTTTTCTGAGGAAAATCTAAATTTGTTGAAAGACAATTCACATTTTATTAATGTTTTGTACCTCCTGAAGTATCAAAAAATCTAAAAATAATTTGATTTTAGACAGCATGTTCTCCCCTGCATGGGTAAGGCAGTATGCAGAAAAAGAAAAGAGAAAAACAGTCAATTGCTAACATAAAAAACCAGTTCTTTCTGCACTGCCTGTTTAGATCTAGCCCAAACTTTAATGTGTAATTAACTGTCTCTGTGAACCACACTTCTGGCCAACTCCATCTGCTTTCCCTTTCTAAATAGATCCGTGAAGCAAACAGAGATAAGCAGGTAATAAAATATTTCAATCTTCAGCATTAGATTTCACCAGGAAGCCTTTTATTCTGGAAGGCTTCCTGGTGAAATCTAATGCTAAAGATTGAAATCTAAAATTATGCATTTTCAGGGGTTGAAGTTTCATCATTTTCTACCAAAGTAAGAGACTCAACCAACATACCTAGATAAGAGATGTGCACCAGCTATGAAAGCATAAATAACAGAAATCGTACGACTCTACAGATAAAGTTGCAAGTTGAAAGACCATAGTTCATGTCTAGAGGGTTCCAATGACTCAATCACTACAACAGGGAAAGTGCGATCGAAAAGGGATCAATAGTCATTCATTTCAGTCGTGTAACGTACTCTAATGGTAAGTAGGGAAAGATCCTGGGTTCATATTTACTTAGTGAAGCACAGACAGAACATTTCTAATAATGAACCATTTCATAAATTTGTTCATTTGACTTAACATATAAAACTCCTAATATGATAGATTATTTGGGAGAAAACAGATGTCATTTTTCTCTCCTCTATATCCAGGTTTCTTCACCTGTAACTCCAGAGCTCTTCCCTGTGAAAGTAAATCTAACACATAACTAGTTAAGTCTGGGATGGCCCACGGTCTTTCTTTGGCCAGTAGAACACGGCCTCGGCCAGGCTTGCTTGCTTTTCTTCTCTTCCCTGCACTGTTGCCAACTCTCCACATGAATATTCCCAGCTTTGCCTGTTGGAGGAGGAAAGACATTTGGCCCAGTTACTCATGTTGCGTCAGGCCAGAGCTGCTCAAGCCCCAGACAAGCAAGAGAAGCCAGATCAGTCAGTCAGGTCGACCCATCTAACCCCAAACACACACGAGATGATCCAGAGCAGCAGAGCCATAAATCTGGTCCTGGATTCATGAATTAAATAAATGATTGCTATTGTAAACTACCTTGGAAAACTACATCCCATGGCTTTGCTCCCCGTTTTTGTAAACAAAGTTTTACTAAAACACAACCATATTCCTTTATGCTGCCTGCAGTTGCTTCTACACTATAAAAATCAAGGGAATTCGTTGAAATAGAATATTGTGACTTGCAAAGAGTAGAATAATTTCCATCTGGTCATTTATAGAAAAAACCAATGGTCCCTCACCTGGTGATACCTTCAGTAAGAAAAGTTCTGCTCAGAGGAACCCTCTGACCATGCACACAGCCACCAGTAACATGAGGCAAATAACTTCTCCTTCCCATAATTTAGCCCACCTGTTATGTTCTGCTGCTTCATAAAATGCACTAAAACATGTAAGTATTAGAAAGGGATAAAAGGATCTGGACCAATAAGTACAAAAATAAACAATCATTTCTGTGTGAGAGAAATATACTTGATTTATATTTTCTTATTTATACTTTGACTTTTTAAAAAAAATCTAATACATAATCATTCATTTCATCAACAGAAAAAAGTGCACGCCATATATCATTTAATTGCAAGGAATACTTAGTCTTTAGAAATACTTTTTCCTAAAATAGTATCCATGGTGAATAAAAATGCATATGTACCTTAAAAAATCAGTAGGTAACTACTGACTTATTACATCTATTTCCTTGATTTACTTAAAATATCATGGAACATTTCCCTTCAAAAATGTAAAATAATTGTATGTTATAGACTTAAATGAGTTAATAGAAGTCAATATATTGTTATTAATACATGGAGTTAATTTGTGATAGAAAAACTCTCATTCATTAAAGAAACCATAAAAATTCTACTTAACAAGCCATTTAAAGAATTAAAGGTGTTTTCACATATATACAGTCTCTGTTCCAGGTACAATATGTTCAAAGGACACCTTTGTTAAATAACATGGACTTAGAAACACGCAGATACAAAACAGATTGTTGAACATTCTAACGCTGTCGGTCTGTCTTGGCTGTGATGTTCTTAATAGTGTCATCTGTCAGCAGTTCCTCCCTTTTCCTCTGCCACTGAATAAACAGCACACAGTCAAGCCAAAACCTGAGAGGCAACACTCGATACCATCTGTGTCGCTCATCTGGTTTCAGTCCAAATTGTTCTCAAGCCAATCATGGAACCAAGTGAAGAATTGGATGGTGGTCTGCGTGAGGAATGGAAAAGCCCTGAAGCTGGAGGCACTGCATCAAAGTTTCCAGGCACACAGGGGTGTCCTGCACATTTTCAAATACCTTCGTGGAGAAAGATTTTAGGCCCAGAAAATTGCACAGAGGTAGAAAAAAGCATAAATAGATGCACATACATGTTCATGTATAAAACACATGTGCCCCATAGAAGTGATTTTGCTTTTAAAATTGTCAATTTTTTTAAAATTTTATTTTAAAGACAAAAGAATGGAGACATATGAACCAGAAAAGCCATAAACAATACAGAAAATACAAAGTTATACAGAATATAGTAGGGAATTAGAACTGGATGTTGTATTACATAGTTATCTTCACATTAGTTAACACAAAAACATTAAAGGAAATACCAAATTATAGATAAGATAGTAGG